>PVIU01019367.1:0-36613 GCA_004026605.1 Ondatra zibethicus
CAATGCCAGAGCTTTACTACCTGGAGCAGTCTTCATTGTAGAGCTTGTGGAATATTAATCACTCCATCTGTTGTAATATTACCTTTATTGTGTCATTATTTATTAAGGTGAATAATATCATCATTTAGGACAAATTAGATTACATGCTATGACAGTTCTCAAAAACTTTATCGTAACCTATCACAGTGCCACATGCTCCATCTTGCTGTTATGATTCTGAATCTTTTTAATGCTTGTCTTTTGTATTCCTTTCCTCTTATCCCCTTCAATCATAATCTCACTTTAATTGCCTCTTCTCTGGCAAATACAAACATTATCTTCCTTACTCATGGAATTAATAACTTTTTTGATGGCTTATCATCTTTTTTGTTCTCCTGTGTGCCATTTCCAATTAAAATGGAAATTAAATGGAACTAAGTCTGAACACCAAAGTCATGTGTGTAGATTTTGGTGGATTTGGATTACAATGAATGCTAAAGAGAATTCTTTATGAATCTCTTTCCTGCCTTGTACACACACACACACACACACACAAACTACACACGCACACATGAACACAAGGTGGGAAGTTTACAATTGTTTGTTTATTGATACATTCAGACAGGTGTTTCTAAATCAACATAAATTAAAATTGCTTTTCCCTTCTATTGACTTGTATTTGTTTTCAATACTTCCTTTTTTGAATATAGTCCTTAGTTCTTATATCATTTTCATAATAACTTGACTTCATGGTAAGAACTTGACTTGGCAGTTGCTGCAGAAATGGCGTTCCACTTGAATTGCCCTGTGCTCCTTTTGTTCCCAGTCACCCCATTCCTAAATGCACAAATCTGATGTATAATTTCCCTATGTATGCTATGAATATGATTGGTTAATAAAGAAAGCTGGCTTGTGCCTATGGCAGGGTGGAGCAGAGGTAGGTGGGGAAGACGGAACTGAATGCTAGGAGAAAGAAGGGCAGAGTAAGAGAAAAGCCATGTAGCCCCGCTGGAGCCAAACAAAACTTTACTTGGTAAACCAGAGCCATGTGGCAATACACAGATTACTAGAAATGAGTTAAATTAATATGTAAGAGTTATCCAATAAGAAGCTAGAGCTAATGGGCCAAGCAGTGATTTAATTAATACAGTTTCTGTGTGTTTTATTCTGAGGCTGAGCTGCTGAATAGCCAGGAACCAGCAAGTGGCCTCCTTGCAACAAATTGGTGCCAACGTGGTAGACTAAATCCACATAAAACCTGAGAAAGCTTAGAAAGGACTTTTAGACACTACAAAACAAAGTGTAGCCACATTTTTTTTTCTGAATGGGCTTTGTTTGCTGGAGGCACACTGCGGCTCCCTGAAGAAAGGTTTTTCTGATTCAGTGGTAGCAAAAGAAAAGAAAGCCGTGCCACTCCATTTTGAAATGCTGGTTTTCTGGGCAGTGCTGCTGGCACTACCTATGGCTCTTTCAGGAGAACAAGCACCTAAATGGGGCTTGTAAGCAGTGCTCGATATATACCTGACACATTCTAGGAATTGGGGCAGTGTGCATGGCTCAGAAGCAGTAATGGACCTTTTCTGCCAAGCCATGTTTGACTGGGCAAGGCAAGCAGACAGTGCCGTATATACCCTAGTAATGCCGCAGTTTAAGTTTTTAAGAAGTGCTTAGCATTTTAAGAAGCACTCCTGGACAGAAAAGAATTACAGATATGCAATAGGACAAATTCAGACATAAAAGACCTCTAAATGGGTCACAGTGTTGGATAAATGTACATGGGCTTGGGAGAGAGAGGAAAAAATATAGACTGTTTTAAAAAGAAGTAAGTAGTGTTTAAAAAAGGTAAAGTATTTAAAGAGACAGTACAAACAGTCATAGATTAAGAGTAATAAAAATAAGCCATGTAACGATGGACTATACACAGGCAGTCTGGATTATATATATTATTATGTTTTCTTCGAATTTTTTGACTGTGAAGGAGCTAAGTAACCAACATATATACTTTAACGGTATTTTGCCTTCAAAATATGGATCTAAGGATATGTTGCTTTAGAAAAGAGGTTCTTCTTTTCTTTTCACAGAGGATGACAATCTGTGAATTTATTCCAGGCTAATGTGGTTTGATACCAAGAACTCCCAAAAGGTTTTCATGAACACCCCCAACACTTACTTCACCCAACCAAAAACAGGAAGCAGTTTGGAGAAGAATTACACCCATATTCCCAAATATTGTTTATAAAGGCTTCTTTACATTTAAAGGGGCTGTGCTATGGAAATTTGCATTGATATTTTGTTATACTAAATATATATTTCTACTATTGATTAAGGTGTTGTATTTGTCCAGCTCATTTAAAAATGTAATGTATATAGGAAAAAATGTAATATATAATTAAGAAATATAGGTTAATAATTATCTATGATAGTCAAGCTTGTAGTCATGTTAGTTAGATTTTCTAGATGTACAAAGATATATTTCAGATAGATAGGCATTCGTCAAACCTCTCAAAGACTACAGAATATGGCATTTAAAATGTTTAAGAAGTTAGGAATTTTCATGACAATGAGACACATCTGCTCCTAGCAGTACCAATCTACTTCAAAAGGATGATGAACATTGAAGAGGCTCCTTATAGAGTTTGCTAGCCATTTGGGCAAGAAACTGCTCTTGCCTGGACTGCTTGATGAACTGGGCATGTAGTACCCACAGAGAAATGAAAGCTGAACTTGCCTAAAGGTAAGATGATTTTTTGGGGTTCCTGCTTCATGAAAGAGTCTGCCAGACATTCTTCAGGACACAGAAGAAAGCAATGGATAGATTTTGCCATTACAAGGCAAATCACATCTTCAGATTTCCTGGTTTATGGAAAAGTCTGCTGGATACTATGGGCCTGTAGGCCAAAGATGGCTGCTCCAATGACACAGAATGACTTTGAGTGACTGTCCAGGAAGCTGGATGTCTCTATCAATTCTAGGGTTTTGGAAGTTTCTTACAATGCACTTCCTGTTTACTTAGGTAATATTATATCCTTCTGGAGTCTTTAATGGAGTTGAAGAATTTATAGTAATAATTATAGTTTTTCTTAGTTATGATAAAAGATAAAGTAGATATAAGTATTGTAACTGTAATTCTTGCTTGATAACTGTTTTGTTGTATGTAATTTTACTATGTTAAAGTTAAAACCTTTCTTTTAATTTAAACAGAAAAGGGAAGTGATGTGGGATTTTCCTCTGTGTGCTGTGAGTATGATTTATTAATAAAGAAAGCTGCCTTGAGCCTATGGCAGGGTGGAGCAGAGTTAGTTGGAGAAGTTGAAACTGAATGCTGGGAGGAAGAAGGGCAGAGTGAGAGAGAAGTCATGTAGCCCTGCTGGAGCCAGATGGAAATTTACCCAGTAAGTCATAGCCACATAGCAATACACAGATTACTAGAAATGGGTTAAATTAATGTGTAAGAGTTAGCCAATTAGAAGCTAGAGCTAATGGGCCAAGCAGTGATTTAATTAACTCTGTTTCTGTGTGATTATTTCAGGGCTGAGCTGCTGAGCAGTCAGGAACCAACAAGTGGCCTCCTTACAACACAAATCACAGTTCTTGACCTTGCAGTGTTACTTTCTACAAGTTCAGAGTGGCTTTCTTCCATGGGACAAGTTTGGTCAAGGCAGGATGAACTCGAATCTTTCAGAATGGGCTCATTGTTTTCAGAGAATAATATTCATGATCATCTGGTATACCTGGAGGTCACTGCAATCTAAATTTAGCCCCTTCAAGTTCTTTTTTTTCACCTTGGTAAAAGGCTAAATATCCAGAGCTTATGGATTTTTATGAAAAAAAAATGGAGCATATGGGAGCATATCATTGTTTCCAGTAACAAATTGTATAAATCAGCATTTTGACATTTCTTTGTTTACATTTCAAAATATCTTTTATTCTACCCTATTTCCTTTTAATTGACTGTTATAATTATTTACTTATTTTTATTTGATAGAAAAGCAATTTCTGATCAACATCGATAAAATGAAAATTTAGAAATGAGAAAGCAAACATAAATTAAAATTGCTCATGATTTCTACACTTGAAAAAATTGTTTATTATTTTGTAAAATATATTTTTTAGATTTTAATAAAAATAGATATGTCTAATAGAGGAATACTTAGCTTTAAAATTGAGATTATACACATACTATTTCTAGTTAATTGACTTTGTTATTAAAATGTGCCACAAAATTCTTTTTGAATTGAAGAATAATCTCTATACTAATGAACACAGTATGTAATAATCAATATCACAAACTAAGTATCTACAACAAAGTCCATTTTGCTCTTAGTTCCTAGGACTAGAAGTCTGAAGTCCCAGCACCATTGACATCATGGCTCTTATTTACTTGTAATATTTTGTTCCCCATCTTCTCATGGCTTTATCTTTATTATGTTTCCCATTACCCTCCCTCTATTTGTAGAGAGAAAGGGTTTTGGAGAGAGAAAAGAGATAATATAAAAGGTGAAAAATGAGTGAGGGAGAAATAAAAGAATAAAATAAAGAAGAGAGAGGGTAGAGATCAATTTCTAAGGGCTCCACATATTATACTACAACACTCATCTTGGAACTTCAGGTTTCAAGATCAACCGTAGGGTTACACAGTTTGATGAATAAAAACCTCTTGCATATAATTTAATAGTTTTTAAAAGCTAATTATATAGGTATACTATACTTGTTACACATGTATCTTTATGAATGTCTAATCTTCTACATTTTTAAACAATAAATGCTGCCACAATCAACATTCTTGTGGAATATTTTACATTAAGTCTCAGATGTCTTATTTGGAAAAATACTCATAGGAATTGTTTTTATTTGATCAAACTAGTTTTAAGGTCACCTAATTTTGTGTCATATATATATCACTTTAAGATCAATTTATGCTGCCTAAAATATTCTTGAATAATATTTGGTCTCCCACTGGCACATGGTCAACTAAATAGGGTCTATCCTCTTAGAGAAAATTGACCATTTCTTTCTCAGATCCTAACAATGCAAATTGCTCTATGCATAGGACTGGTATTGTGTGTATAAGTGTTCTCTCCATACTGGGGTTTGTTCTAACTTGGACATGCAAAGGTTTTTTGAATGCTGTCACAACCATGGTGAGTTTATTTGTGTAGTTGTCTGGTTGTGTCTAGAAGATATTTCCAGGTAGCTATTCCACATTGTCTCTTACAGTCTTCCCAACACCTTATGGAAAGGGGTATGCAATATATCATATCATATCATATCATATCATATCATATCATATCATATCATATCATATCATATCATATCATATCATATCTATCATCTATCTATCTATCTATCTATCTATCTATCTATCTATCTATCTATCTATCTATCTATCTGTTATCTACCTATAAAGATAGACATAGATATAGGTATTTTCTTTAGTGATAATCATTCTATAGTTTCTTGTTCTCTGAACCTTGACTGGTTTTCTGTTTCAGTGTAAATCACCATCTACCGCAAATAGAAATTTCATAAATAAAGCTTAAGAGATGCATTGTTCTGATGAGTATATACAGAAAGGCTCATGTTGTGGGATATTTGTACACTATGTGAAGATGCATCACTGTGGTTGGTTTAATAAACAGCTGAAAACATCTAAAATATTACAGTATGTTAAAAGTGTGCTTATATGCAGAAGAAAAGAAAATGAATATAGATAGTCATAGAAAAAATAGTTTCAAAGTAATGAAGTTAAGTCTTTAAAGAAAGAGTAAACTAGTATAAAGTAATAAGCCACTTAAAGATGGGAAATACATATTATATGTATTTCCTATATTGTTTTTTGTTGACTTTGATTTTTTAAATGTGAATATACAAAAACATTAACTGTTGAGAGACATTGAATTTTGGATATTACTGAGTCAAACCAACCTATATATTTTAAAAATATCTTAGTTTCAAAATGGAAGTCAGAAAATATGTTGCATTGAGGGATAGGTTATGCTTTTGTTTCCTCAGGAAATCAAGAGTTATGGTTCTCTTCAAAACTAATGAGGATCAGATTTTATTGTGAGAGACCTTCTGAAAATCTTGGCTATAGACACGAAGAAAGAAGCCAAGAAAAACTTCAAGACATGTCATATACATGCTGATCCCTCTACATGGGACTTGATAAGACAATAAATTTTGTTGGCTACAGAGTCCTCATGACTTATTATTACATGCCACCCTTTCATATGGCATAGATAGATTTATATTACAATTTAGTCATGCAGACCAAACAGATTTATATAGTTGACAGTTGTTTTTTCACCTACTCAAACACAGAATAACAAATCAATCATCTTTAGCTAATCTGGTTATACTGCATGTTTCATCCTTGTGCTAAAGCAGATATGAATGTTACCTTTAAAAGTTTGTATGTTCCCTGAAAAAAAGAAAACCAGATACCAATAATAACAAGTAGCCCAGGTGATCCAACCTCATAGAATACCTCTGCTACACTTTTCCTCAAAAATCTACGGAACAAATTCAAAGCTGCTAGCTGAGATGGTACAGCCGCATAGACTACTCCAGCCAGGACTTCAAATAAGCTCTGCACTTTCCCATCACGCTGAGATTGAACAACAGGTAGCTCTCCCCAGACTTGATCATAATCTCAATTTTCTCAGGTTTCTCTAAAGATGCCAGCATCCCAAACAACATGACACCTACATTCCCAAGAGTTGGGGTGGGTGAATTTTGGACATTTTGTGGATTATGGATGGATGTTTGTCATTGTGTAGGGAGTTAGTTGCAAGTTGTTACTGGTCATGCTCAGGAAAAAAAACCTAAACAAAGCAGGTTAAATTCAGGGATCTCTTTCTGAAAAGAAAGGGGGTATAGAAATGAAAGAATAAAAAAGGCAGATTATTGAATTTAGTTTTAAACAATAAAGGAATTACTAATCTCAAGTATTTTACATTGGTAGGGATTTTTATATATTTATACAAAATTAAAGTTATTTTTGTTATAAAGTCTGCATATATATTTCCATTCTTGTTTAAAGTATTGCACCGGTGCAACTCATTTTAAAATGTAAAGTTTTAGTCCTTGAAAGTTATTTAGGATAATAAAGAAATACAGATTGATAGTTAGTTATCTATAACAATCAAACTTTTAGTCATGTTAGGTAATCTTTTAATGCTAAACAGATATATTTTAGATAGACAGATATTTTTCAAACACTTCAGAGATATGGCATTTGAGACGTTTTTATAACATAAGGCTTTTCATGACAGTGAGACATGTGTTCCTGGCACAGCAATTTACTACATAAAATAATGACTGAGCATCAATGAACCTCCATATGGAGTTTGTTTTCATTGTGACAAGTTAGCCACTGGACAAAGAAACTTCCTTGTCCTCAACTGCTGACAGTATGCTGTCCAAATTGGATGAGCAGGACATAAAAGGAGACTGCCAAACTTTGCCAAGACAAGTTAGAGCAGTCCTTCAAAATTCCTGCTTCACAAAAAATTCTGTCAGATATTTTAAGCCTTTAGGTTGAAGATGAATGCTCCAACATTGCAGAGGAAACTTGGGTGACTGTCCAGGCAGCCAATGGGTCTGTCATTTCTATAGTTTTGGAAGTCATTTGCTCTCCATTTCCTGTTGACTCGGGTAATATTATATCCATCTCAGGTCTTTAATGGGGTTGAAAACTAGATAGTTATAGTTACAGTTGTCCCTGTTACCAAATTTGGAAAAGAATCTCACAAAAGAGCTATAAAGTGTACAAGGTTGAGAGACATAAAAGGTTAAATTGTATCTCTAAGAATATGTTCTAAAAAGATAGTTTCTAGTTGGTAACACAATTTAGTATAGAAAGTGAATTAGGTACAAAAATTTGGACTCACCAAGATAGGATAGATAATGGAATATTTTCTTTGAATTTGCCAAATGCAAATAGATTGAAAATTGTGAATGTAATTCTTACCTGATAAATGTTCTTATTGTATATAGTTTTATTGTGTTAGAGTTAAAACCTTTACTTTTTGTTTAGACAATATAGTATAAATGCTGTGGGATATTGTATACTGTATGAAGATGTATCACTGTGATTTGTTTAGTAAAGAACTGAATGTACAATAGCTAGGCAAAAGAGATAGACAAGACTTCTGGGCACAGAGAGAGAAAGAGAAGGAGCAATATAGGCTTGCAGATTACTCCAGAGAGATGCCAGGATACTTGGAACAAGTCAGATGTTTAGAAATTGAGAAGATGTAAAAAAAAAAAAAGCCAGATGGTAGAGCATAGATTGGTAGAAACAATTAATTTGAGTTATAAGAGCTAGTGTGACAAGCCTAAGCAAAAGTGAAGCTTTTATAATTAATAAGTCTCCATGTGATTATTTGTAAGCTGGTGGTGCAAAAAATCTGACTGTAGTTTCTTTCAAATTTTAAAAATATTAGGTAATTCATTTTATGTGTACAAATATTTTGTCTGTATGTATGTAGGTGTATCACATGTATTTCCATTGCCAAGGAGGCTTTAAAAGAACATCAAATATGCTGACACTGGATTACCTATGGTTCTGAGCCATAATGTGGGTTCTGTAAACAAAACCTGTGTTTTCTGAGATAGCAACAAGTCCTCTGAACCACTGAGTCATGTCTTCAACATCCTCTTTCACCTTTATATTAACAACAGTATACAGCATAATTCAACACTCCTTCCTCTCTCCAATGCTTAACCTATTTACTTAGTCTTGTGAGCATATTGTTAACACATGCTTCTCAAAGGTTCTTGAGCTGAAAGGTGCTGAATTGGTGGCACCTTTAATCAGGTAGATACTGTTGAGATGACTAGGTCATGAGGATAGTAACACATTGAAGAGGAAACAAAGAGGTTTATTTAATTTATGGTTTTAGAAGCACAAATTTAAAGCACAGTCATGAGGACAGTTCTGATGAAGACTATTGTGGGTGGTGATTAATTGGCAGCAATGGTAGTAGTTTGTGTTGGAGTATGCGGGAGAAATGGCAAGAGAAACTGGGGTACTATAATCCATTATTAGTGCATGTAACTAAAAAGCCTAAGGACTTTTCCCTGTGAACCTCACCTCCCAATGTCTCCCAGCAGAAAAATACTGTTGGTCAAGTTCAATCATCATTATTTCTTTGGAGGACATTTACATCAAACTACTCCATAGCTACTCTGAATCCACATTTTAGGGGATTGCATTCATATTTGCTTAATATTTGATTTATATAATTCTTGTATAGTGTGTGTGTGTGTGTGAGAGAGAGAGAGAGAGTGAGAGAAAGAGAGAGAGAGATCTAGATATGATCACATTCTTACAGTTTTCTGAAATTTTAAATAGATTTCCAAAACTTTACTGTTGTTTACACATCAAGAAACATGACAGTGTGTGCCTTTATCACATTTCCTCTATTTATATTTATATTCTGAGGATTCATTTGTCATAATTAGGAATGAATGTAGCATATGACTATTTACCACACATCACTAGGATGTTGTTTTTCTACCTTAGTATCCTTTTATTTTTAGAACTTTTTTGCAGGATATTTACTTATCAATTATTTTTACTAATTTTTTTTACTTTCACTGTTATGTAAGGTTTTCTTTCGTTTTTGATGATGTTGACAGAATTAAAAATCATTAGTATGGTGTTTGGCAGAGTATTTTCAGTTTGGATTTTGACAATGCTTTTCTTATAGTTTGACTTCATATCTCAGTCTACTCAATGTGTTGTCATTTGCTATCCCAAGTGGGTAGCTTGTAAACAACTTTATTCCCTACAAACCATGAGCATGAGAAAATCCAAGATGAAAATATTGGTAGATTTGGTGTCTGAGGAGAGCAAACTTCCTAGTTCATACGTAGTGCCATTTTGCTATGACCTTGCATATAAGAAGGGTAAAGCTTCTTTTGTGCTTTTTCAGAAAAGGTGAATCATCTCACTTATTAATGTTTCCTCTTCATCTCCTACTTATCTTTCAAAATCACCTGAGGGTTAAAGTTTTTCAATGATTGTGCTTAGAATAAACTTTTGCCCTTGGCCGAACTGGTATTGGTAGATCTTTCTGCTTTCAATTCACTTTTATCTGATTTATATCAGCTGCTAAATACTACTCTAAACTGTGATCTAACCGCATATTGTTTATTGTATTTTTCAAGCTATTCCAGATTTGGACATTGGAGGACCTTTTATACCAGTTCCTATAATCAGTTCACTATGCTTCACCATACTGAAATACCCAAACTGGGTTATTTCCTGATGAGAATTAAATTTCAATTTATCAGTATTCAGCAGATCCTCAAGTCATATACTGACCATAGCAATTCTCAGACCCTATTGATGTGTTCTTAGCCCTTTGACTCTCTGAGTATGTCCTAATTTTCTGACATCATACAATGGGTTTAGTATATTTCTTTTTACAGATCATGTTTTTGTTATTCCTTTTCTTGACAAATAGTCAAAGCAATCAAGATTTAACACAAGATTGGACACAATTTCTGAGTTGAATGGCTAGTCATTGTCATTGCTACTTTTAGCATTTGTCCCCTGGATGCATTTCAGATGACTATGAAATCCCATCTGTGTTCTGTCCTTCAGAAACTACTTACTGGTTCTAGTGTAGTCCACACCTGAGCATAGCCTTGGAACCCTACCTTCTGTCCTATGGAAGAGTCCCTGCTCATCCATCCTTGTAAATCTAGGGTGATTTCCTGTTCTAGTTGGCATGTTGCTGAGTTTCAATCCTCACCTAACATCTCTAGCACTCATCATGACCCACTACAGTTTCATACTGTAGTGCACTTTTACAGTTTTTGAGGGGCCTAAGTGTGATGGAGAGATTTTTGGAAGAGATTAACAAGTAAATTTATTCTGCAAATAAATACAAATACAACTCCTAAAAGCACCCTTGCTGACTGTTGTCAGGTTTACAGGAATTATAGATGTGATTTTGTTTCCCCTTAGTCCTGAAATGATTCCTGAATAATGTTGGCTTCTGAAGTTTGGAGGAAAATAGTTTTGAGAGATTTTAAGTTATTCGCATGCAAGCATAACAAGTAGAATTTGAAGCAATAAGCTAAAATAATAGGTTGACTAATATTGTCCTTAAATTTTGGTGACTTCTCTTCTCATAGTTTTATCTGAGTTATGGTCAGTAGACTAAAGAGTAAAGCTTAGCATATGAGTACTGGAGTCACACAAGCTTGTTTATGTTTAGACTTTCAGTGATTCCTCGTATTACCTCTCAGAAAGTTCTTTGAAGTATGGGCTAAAGTACTTGTCAAGTTTTTAATTTTTTTCTATTTTTGGCACATACACATTCACAGATACACTGTGTTTTAATTAAATGCATACCCCTCCCTCATTCCAATTTCCTCACTATCCTTCTGCCATAGTTTTTCCTTGTAAGTTTGTGTATTACTTCCCTGCTCCCAACTCCCATAACCCACTGAGTGAATTTAGTGTTGTCTATTTGTACATGGGTATAGGGCTATCCCATGGTGATTGGGTATCTTTTTAGGGGAGGCATCCTTGAACAAAACTGACCTCTCGCTCCCCTTCAGAGGATTTGCCAATGACTGTTAAGAATCAGGTTAGCTATTTTGGTCACACTATGAGAAAATAAGCTCCATATAATTATGTAATCCCTTAGCTCATGGTTTACTTGGAATTCTCTGTTCTTTGAAACGCTACTTATTATGCTTGCATGAAAATAACTTAAAATCTCTCAAAACTATTTGCCTCTCATCTTGAAAATGTTTACTGATTGTAATTTTGTTGCAAAATCCTTAAAACTTGTTTTTCTAAATGGATTTTATTGTGGCTGGTGGGTTTACTCAACGGTTCAGGGTACTGATGGGTCTTTCAGAGGCATTTCAATTCTCAGCATTGGTGTGGTGGTTCACAAACCTCTAACACCAGTTCCAGGGTATCTGACACCCTCATCTGGTGACTGGACATACTTTCATGTAAAACGAACAAACAAATAGACAGACAAAAAGCCTATATATATTTTTAAATAGTTAAAACTTAAAATAATTTTATTGGTTTGTCACAATCAGGCAACTTTAGCAAGAAAATCAAATATCATTAAAAAATAAAATGAAACATATAAAACACACATGTCATTTTTCTCATATGTGTATATGTTCATTTCCTGCTGAGTTAAACATTTTCACACTAATCTATTTAAATAAGACAATATATTTCAAAAATAATCATAGATAAATATCAAGAAATCTTATCTATTTTCATCTGATTGGACATTAATATTTATCTCCTGGGCAATTGAAAGGATGAATCTTCACTTCATGTCAGGAGACATTTGTCCTTAAAATATCCCATAGAAAGAATGGGTAGAAGCTAAAAAATTATAATTATGAAAAAAATAGCTTTAACACATTACCTAAAAGAGTAATGTGTTGTTAAAAGAGTAATGGAGTTGTTAGCTGAGAGAAAGAGAGAGAGAGAAGGACAGACAGACAGACAGAGTCTTTACATAAAAAATAGAAAAAATAGCAAGGGAACCATTATTGTGAGGTCAAGGACCAGGCTCCACCCCAGGATCCCAATTCAAGGCCCTGTGCTTAACAGTTCTTTAAGCTGAAGTAAATTATCTGAGGTGCCAACTGAAAAATAGGCCCAGTGTAATGCTGACGGCACTAGACGGCTGTGATGTTCTTGTAGAAGCTTAGGTGTGACATGTTAGCATAGAATCTGATGTATGGGAAGAGTTCAGTCATTGTTAAACTGTGGTGTTTATTCCCCAAAACTTCAGTTGAGAGTTGCTATAGTTAATTATATATTTTCACTGGTTTACCTTCTTGTACATGAGAAACCATTTTTCCTGTCTGACTTCATTTTAACTGACTTTTCCTACTCTCTTCTAAAATTGAAGCATTAAATTCCGTGACTCAAGGTGGGTAGTTTGTAAAAAAGAATGGCATCAACCATGGCTCTCTTGGGCTTCCTGTTTGTTAACTAGAACTTTATATTGGGAAGTCTTGGTCTTCTTCTAATGACAGAATCCAACGGTCTATATCTGTCTCTCTATGTCTTTTACTCCCTATCTGTGTGTGTGTGTGTGTGTAAAATCTATTGTCTCTATTTCTCCAAAAAACCCTGCAAAATATAATGATAAGATGGCGAAAACTAGACAAGATATTAAAAAGTTCAAGTGTCTAATTTCTAATGACTCTGACATTCCCTTTAGTTGTAATTTCTCCATCCTATGCTTGCCTGTCAGTGTCACACAGTCATTAGGTACAGCATCAGTGGTATACGTTTATAATTGGTGTAATCTTTATTGCTGACATGTCAATATTTAACTTGCATTAACCTTTCCTCTGAGGCTGACAAATTGTGCATCTGTGGCTTCTTCAGTCTAATTTCTCATGTCGCTGCCTTGCAAAGCATACAGATTTATAATGTCACCGTGTGATGGATGCAGGCTCCTCCTTTGCCTTGGGGAAGTGTTTCAACCCACTTAGATTATCTCTCAGTTTATTTATTTATTTCCAGCACCACCTAGCACCTACTTTTAAATGCCTTCAGTGAATTTCTTTCCCAGAGGCTCATATTTTGAGGATGAAGGGAAGGGTACCCTGTCAAGAATCATTAGCATGAATCTGTAGAGGAACCTATGCTCATCTCTGGCCTGTCACACACGGACCAGACTTAATCTGCATGCCCATTTTGTCACTAACAATTTGATGACTGAAAGAAAGACTGGTCCAGAAAAATTAGGTCAGAATAGTGTGTGGGGAGCAAACTGACAGCTTTTGTCACTTTTACCTAATCACCAGCAGCAGAGCTTCCAGACTTTCAGTTTCCACAGGATGTGAACAGATGGAATGGAAACCCAATTATTTCCATCTTTTTCCGTCTTTTTTTTAAAGCATAGAATCTGCCTTTATTCACTTCAAACTTGAATAAAAAACCTAAACAATTGTCTAAGAATTCTTATATGTACCTCTTAGTCTCAGTGGTTGAGGAAGTAAAGACCAGTTAGGGAACTGCATCTTCCTAGGGTATCCAACCTGTAGGTATCCAGGATTTATTTCTAAGATGGGTTTATATACAGATCAAGAAGTGTTCTTGCTTGAAATCAGCTGCTCCAAGTTTCCCGGTGCTGCACAAATTCCAGGTCACTCTCTTCAAGGATTGGAAACTATTTAATGCGATGTGGTTATTCGGGCTCAGCAGCATGTTCAGTAAGCTTGTTTTAAAAAAGTAACTGAGATAGAGGATGGAAGATAATCAAGCAATGTATTTGAGAAATTTTAAATTTTAAAAGAACTTGCAATGTAATACCCATCATATTTTTAAAAAAATATTATTCATAGATGTGCTACTAAAATGCAACAGTCATTGCTTGATTACCTTGGTCCTACACTAAATATTAGCAAATTTTGGATAGTTTTGGTGATTTATGAAACTTGAAGATATACATATGTTGGATGATCACTTCATGTAATTCATCACTTACATTTATCTCTGTCTTGGTCTGAAAAAGTCCGTTGAAAGAGTCATGTCATACCTGCAATTTCTTTTTTCCATGTACTTATTTTTTTCTAATTATCATTTTCCCTACACTGTGTATAAACAAAACTAATGTATATCAAGATAAAAGTTACAAAGTGAGGTTAATCTGTGCTAATGCTAAGCTGTGTTGACAATCATATTCCAGTTATTTTTCACGTTATCATTGAATTATAGTTGATTAGTTGAGCAAATCAGGATCGCTGTTCCAAACAAACTAGGAAATATCAACTAGATTGCTTCTTTTTATTTTATTTCACCGTGAAATTTTCTCTGTAAACAACAAACCTACATTCTATATGCCTCATTTCTAGGGAAGAGTGGAAATAAATAAAGTTTGACTAAAGTAGGGATTGTATTTTAAAGGCAAAAAAAAAAAACAAAAAACAAAACCAAACATATCCTCAAATTTCTGCACAGAATCTGTGTTCTGTTCAGTGCTCAGACACTACAAAATCCTACCAATGCTTGATTTGCAAATAAGAAAACTAAAGCCAAAAATACCGAATGAGGAACTCAGTATCGTTTGTTAGTATGTCCGGAAAAGCAGAAGAATCACAACTGCATTTTAAGTACAGGTTCCTTTTCACTATAATAGGTCAGTTTTTGAATGGGAAAAAATAAAAGAATATGGAAAAGTCATAGAAAAAATAAATTATTTAAAAATAAAAAAAGTTAATGGAGATGCAAGCATAAAGGATGATGTTTGAGGGACAGAATTGTTAAAAATTAACACTGGCAATTTGTTCTATTATTATTCCTTAGATGCCTGTGCGTTTTCTAACCAGAGACAGAAAGGGCTTGGAAACAGATGAGACTGAAGGTAGAAAGGGACTAGGAAAAGTAGGGATAAGGCAAACTGTAAGCAGAATATATTGTATGAAAAAAATCCATTTTCAATAAAAGAAAAAATAGCATTGGTTAGGAGGAAATTAAGTGAGCATTATTAAGGACATCTAAGTTAAAATTGTGAACATGGGGAGTTAATTACTTTATGGTCTTCAAGACACCTTAAAATTCATAATAGTCATAGAATTTCAGATTCCATAAGTTGGGTGAGAGATATAGTGACAGCAGTGTTAGTTACGCCAGCTTGGAGACTGATGTAGAGGATAATATATATGTATACACTTCTATATCATGTCTCAAAATCAAAATACAACAAAACAAAATAGAAAGGGACAAAGAAGGATTTGGTTAGGCTATTTCTCTTTTTTCTTTTAGTAAAAGATTCTTTTCAAGTTTTATTATAATGTGATCATATTACAATCACATAAAAGTTGACTGTCCAATAGGAGAGACAATAACAGCATCTAACCTTAAATATCGAGTAGTCTTCTAAATTTAATTTAATTAAATAAAATTAAACAAAGTCTAACCAGATATAGTAGTTAACACATATGTTCTCAGGTCTCAGTAGGAGGTCTGTGAGTTTGAGGCCAGCCTCAGTATATTGTAAGTTGCACAGCTGTTTGTACTAATTAATCTCAAACAACCAATAAACCAAAGATTCAAACAAAAAAAATGAAATTCAAAATTCAATTCCTTAGATTTACCAAAAGCATGTTTGCGTAGTGACTATTAGACAGTGCCAATGTAGAGTTATACATCATCATTTTTTTGAATGGTGGTAATTTTCCAGCTAATTTAAAATCATTTCAATAGTCAATAGTTCTGGAACAGAACAGAAATGTTTGAATTGTACTTTGTGTCTTTCTGATCAATTTTTCTCAGGATAAAAATCATCTGATACCTAACACTGTGTCACTGTTGTCTATGTGTTATGTTTTATGGCGTCTATGAGCTAGGTGGTTGCCGTGGTTACTTGTTTCACATGCCATCAACTAATAAGAAGTAAATTGTTGTAAATGTAAAAATGTGTTTGATTAAAGAAGTCACTTTCCAAGTGTTCTTCTTTGTCAAAAAAGCTAGTTAATTTGGGTATGGAAAAGGTTTATAATTTGAATCACTGCCACTTATCAGGACACTGTACATGCTTAGATCAATTCCATAGCAAAGCTCAAAATGCATCAGCAATGGAGATGGAAAAGCCAATGATTCATTGCAAATTGTGATACTCACAATTTACTTCCAGACTTACTTATTTTGGAAGAAAACAGCTGTAGTAAAAACCAGTTTGTCAAGGGCTAGTTCCAGGACAGGCTCCAAAGCTACAGAGAAACCCTGTCTCAAACAACATCAACAACAAAACAAAGGAACAGCAACAACAACAAAACAAAGAAACATCAACAACAAAAACCCCAAAACAGTTTGTTTCTGATGAACAAAGGTGAGGTCGGCTGAACATCTGGTTTGTTCAGACACAGGGTCTGGTGCTTGTAGGAGATTACTGAGAATAGGTGTAGACATAGATGTAGAGACCTAGGGCTAAGAAGAAAATCCCTATCTTAGAAAGCAAAAACAAATATATATATATATATATATATATATATATATATATATTTTTTTTTTTTCTTGTGCATGACCCATTTTATAACATTGTCGGTATTGTCATTTGATAGAAATCTGCTTTCAACTGAATTCAAATTTGTATAAAATATATTACCCGAGTACATTAAATAGTTAAATAATAGCAATGTAGTTAATGTTTGAGATATTTTATTTTTACCTCTTTCTTCAGGTAATCTACTTGGAAACACTAATACCAAGAAACCACTTCATGTTCTTGTATTTAATCATGTAGAAAGGGTGATCATCCTGACTTCAAGAAACTGTCATGCCACGTAACAGTGTAACAGAGATATATATTACTTGTTATATTTTCTAAATAGTCAATGAACACTTTAGGTAGTTTTATTTCTTTGGGCTATTTAGACATAAATCAAGCATGCTACATGTCATGAAAATAGACATGGATGGACTTGTTTAGAGAAGCTGCAGGGAGGAGGGAGCATGGTTTATTGGACAGCTTCTGGCTTGTGTGACACATTTTGCACTTTAAAAGTGTATTATTTGAGTTCTCATTGAATTTGATAAGAAAGTTGCAGCCAGTACATGGTTGGGGGAAAATTCGCCTGTCAGGTAGGTTTAAGTAAAATGTACTGTTACTATGGTTGTCTGCCTTCATAAGATTCTACAACAGACACTTGTTTGTGTTCACCCCTCGAACTGCTCAACTTTTCTTCAATTTCAGCTTTAACCGCTACCATTTATTTGTTTCCAGTTGCTAGACATTTTATTTGATCTTACGTTCTAACACCTTGATTTGGAGTTTACGCTATTTTCTTTAGGTTATATTGGCCAACATACAGCTCCACCAGGTCCTTTTGATGAGTGTGTGCTTTACTTTTGGTACAAGGTGTTTCTTTTTTCCTCTTTGTCTCACATATTTCCTACTATTCATGTGAGTTCTACGTTGTTTTGGGGTTACTGAATTCCAAGTGTGTTGTTCAATGTTCACACGTGTATAAATGTGTAACATTTATCTTTTAATGTCATTCTTTTGTGTCATAACACAAACTTTTCTAAAAGAAAAAGAAAGGAATAGATATTTCCCACTCACATTTTAAAGTTATTTTAATTTTGATACCAAAATAAATAAAATATCACATTATCCACTTTGTTGGCGAGGCTTGCCACAAAGATTTCTATTTGGTTTATTAGGTTTTTCATTTCCTGAATCATATTTGTTTGTTGGTTTTTTGACTGAGGAGCACTTAGCCACAGATGGAACACCTATGATACAGCCTCTCTTCAATATTCAGGGAATATTATGGTGGTGGAGCAGGGTGATGGGGAGGTGGGAGTATAAGAAAAAGAGGTCAGGAAGAATCTGGTCAAAGCAGAGTCTTTGATGGGACTCGTGCGCTTATGGTCTCACAGCAGCTGTGGCTGCCTGTATATGATCAAGCCAACCAACAATCCAGCACGGAGGGGCTCATGAGCCCCTGCCCCTGGGTGCAGAATGATGGACAATTGGTAGCTTCTGGGAGTAGGATCCTCAGTTTTCTTTAAGTGTGCGCCCCTTGGTAGATGGCTAACTCCTGTGAATGGCCCCACAACCAGAAATATATGAACAGCACATATAGGAGTTGATGGGTTAATATAAAAATATTTAAAATAAAAGAAGACCCTAACTTGGGAGGAGGGTTACAGGGGTGGTGTTAGATCTGGGAATAGATAAAGGGAGAATTAGGAGTGAATATGATAAAAATACATATTATAGAATTCTCAGAGATTTTACCGAAATATCGCAATTACATGCAGTATAGTTGATGAACATGTAGCACTTGACAAAATGCTAACAGATCCTAAAAAGTTAATATAGCTTGACAAATGAGTATGAATACTAATATTTCAAGGTGGTATAACCTGACCAAGCAGAATGGAAACTAAAAATTCAAGGTGATATAAGTTTTGAAAACTCAAGTGATATACATACTTCACTCATACTAATCAAACAAGAAAAAACCAAAATGATAATGCTATAAATGGAAATCTTTGAAAATTCTAAGTCCCCTTTAAAATAAAAATACTAACTACTACAAAAATAATAATGAGCTCATTGTACAAAGAACCAAATATTTGGAAAGACTTGACATGTTCCATTTACATGAAAATACTCCACACTTCATTTTCTCTCATAAGGCAACTATAATCAAAATCACAGATGATGATCCTTTTTAAATAGGTAATTGATAAGCTATGTCTAAATTTCATTTGAAAATACAAGTGTCACATAATGGTCACAAACTCAAAAACAATAAAACTGAATGAGTCAGAATTTTTATTTCAAATTTTACTAAAAACCTATGGTAACCAAAATGGTATATGCCCCTGACATCAGACAGATATAAATATTTTAAATGGAATTTATACACTTTTTTGCTTATGGTAAGCTGATGGTTGACAAATGTGCCAAGACCATTGTGTAGAAAGAATAGTGTTTTAATCGTGCATCCATTTAATTGAAAGGTTAAAAAATTACAAGACTGTGAAAAAGAAATATAAGTTTGAACTTTACAGAATAGTAAAAACTGTTAAGACTTGTGTATTTGATGTTCTGATTATACTAAGCAAATAAAAAATATATATACTTCAAAGCTTCACAGAGAAAGCCAATTTAAAAATGGAGACTCTTTAATATACATTTATCTGAAGCATGTCAAATAATTTCTAATAAACACATCAAGGACTCTCAATATCTTTAGTCACTTGGAACATAAGGATGAAAAGCAAGTGTATTACTGCTCACTCACTGGGATGCCATTTGCAAAGTCCCACATCTCCATCTTAGTGATGACATATATTACTGAAACTGCTTAAACACTTTATTATTTACTCTAGCAGTTAAAAATTAGAGTTGCCATATGACTCAGATCTCACTTTTAGTTATACACTGAAGCAAAAACATATGTCCACACAGCAATCTATGCATGAATAACTTTATAATATATAAGAATTAAATCACAGTAGCCACAAATGAAAAAAAAATTAAATGCCTGGTACCTGATTAATAGTTAAGCAAAATGCTGCATGGGTATATGATAGTATAGTGCTTGACCATGAAAAGAATAAAATACTGAACCTGTCATTACAGATTTTTACCTTAAAATATTAAACTAAGTGAAAATAGTGATACAGAAAAGACAGCTGTGGTGAACCAAGCTGTAGAGTTGGGGTAACATCCTTTCGCCTACCATCATGGCAAATGAGACAAACAGAACTGCATAGTCTGTGATATTGAGGCTGGCCAAGATGCCCTTTTTTGACATACTATTTACACTCTCTCCTGTCTCAAATGAGAATGGTCTTTGAGGATACTATACTATTGGGGATGTGGATTATTGAGGATGTTACATGTTCTTCAGTGCCATAGCTACTCCTGAGCTGGCCATACTGCTGAAAAGTTTTGGTGACACTGTCCCTACCCGATACTGCAATAAACTAATTGGTTCACCAAGCTGGTCTTGAACTGACTTGTTTCTTCAATCTTTCATTATCACTCTATCTGATACTAGTCTTTACCTCTACATGAGTCACTTGACATCATTTGTTGGATCATAACATTTTTTTAAAAAAACAATCCACTGTAGGTAAATCTGATACAACAGCACACTGTATAGCAGGTGAGTATCAGACTCCTGTGGGCACTCACTGGGATTTACAGGCTCTTGTGTCCCAGGACAAGGAATTGAACAAGGGCATTTGGGTAGTATTATAAGTAAAGACAGTCTCTCTCACGGAGGACAATGTGTACCAAAGCTGGTAAAAGGGTTAGAAGCTCAATGGCACTGTGCTCAGTAGATAGGGGCCTTTGTATAGCATTTTTATAGTGTGCACATTGACACTTTTCTGCACATGATCTGTTAGACTTCTACTTCAGTGGTAAGGTTTTCTAGTCTGACTTCTTTTTATGATACAGGTGACCTCACCATCACTCTCCTGCAGTACAAAGAAAGTGCAGATGGAACAGAAAAGATGGATTCTTAATGGGAGAGGTAGGCATTAGACATGCAGGCTTGGTGTGGCAAAGATAGCAAGTCTCAGTGTGGACTTGCAGGGAGAACACTGAATGTTTAGAGAAAAAAAGGCAAAATTATTTTTTTCATAGGGAGCAAAAGACAATGGGGAACAGATGCAACTGAATTAAAGAGAGGGAATTATTTTGAGCTTTTGTGTCTAAAGGAATAACAGCTTTCATGGGAACATTAATGCTTTATCAAGAATTTCTAAATTATCATGTAAGTGTATAAGTACATATTGAACCTTGAACATATCCCCCACCATAATCTCCTCCTTTCTTGCCTTTTCTATCTGTTAGTCCAATTTTTTCCCTATGCAGCTTTACTTCAAATTCCATGCTGCTTATATGATTTTCTGTATACATATATAATGTAGGAACCAAAAACGAGAGAAGACTTTGTCTTTCTGAGATTGGCTAAATTTACTTAATGTAGCTGTCTCTAGCTACACCCATTTTCTTACAAATGAAGATAAATTTGATATTCTTCACGACTAAAAAAAATCTCCATTTATATAGTACACCACATTTTCTCCATCCATTTTTCTGGCATTGAACACTTAGTTTGGTTCTGGACATTAGCTATTAGGGTGAGTTTCAATAAGAAGCAAGAAAACAGAGCTTGTCGTCTTCCACTCACTGTGCCCACTGGATCTCCTGGATTTCAGTAGCTACCCTTTGTGCTGATCCATCATTTCAACCCAGCTGCTCTAACCTTACTAACCAGGTTGCCAACTGTAAAAGAAACAAATGGCTCACTTATGCCACGAGATACTTTACCCCAAATGTTCTCAGTTCAGAATTTCTTTTATGAATCAACCTGACCTTTTCCTTGCTCGTTAGAGTGGAGATGTGGATACATCAATAAACATTTCCAGAATTTCTGGGAGCAATCAACAAGGATGTTGGCACCAGATGTGGTCTGATGCTTGTGTTATAGGATCATGAAAATGAGCTGATGGTTTTAATTCTGTAACAAAGACAAAAGAAGGATTGGCACCTGAAACTCACAAGCTCTCTTGGCTCCTTATCGGTGGTGGCTGTGTATACACTCTACCATCACTTAGCTGCGCCAGAATTAGGGGCATCACACCTGATCTTCACCAAAGCTGGTAAAGCACAAGACACACACAATCTTGTAATGAGTCTTTTTCTGTCCCACCAGCAATCTCCCAAACAATGACATGAGACTTCTTATTCGTTATGAAAGCTCAGCCTATATAGCTTAGGCTTGTTCCTAAACATAAATTATAACATAAATTAAGCCATTTTTATTAATCTTCATTCTATCACATGGCGTTATCTCTTTTTCATCTTGTACCTACTATTGCCTTTCTGTGTCTCCTTCTCTTAGATTCTTCCTCCTCTTCCTTCTCTCCCTAGACGTTTAGCCTATACCCCCTACCTAGCTATTGACAATTTAGCTTTTTATTACACCATTTGGAGCAAATATATCTTCGCACAGCGCACAAATATCCCATAACACAATCTAATGGCCACTATAAGCATAAATGTTATATCCCTAAGCATTTGAAATTCATAGGATGACAGTAGTGTGCGACGCCATTTTGTTAACCTTGAATTTTGAACCCCAAATTCCTTCACTGTCTAGTAGCTTGGCTCAAGATTCAGAGTCTTTCAAGATTCATAGGCTTTCATACCCTTATTTAGTCTCAGGTCTTAGTAAAGCACAACTGAATCATCTCTCCTAGTAGAAGCCAGAACTGCTTTTTTTTTTTGGTGCTGTGTTATTATCAATAATTTTCTTCAAGACAAAGAGCTGGGAGCTTTGCATCCTGATGATGGAAGAATGTGAAGCTTCAGATTAATCTAATTTCTGGGCAGAAGAGAAGAAAACTTCATAAGATGCTTTTTGATGTGTGCTAATTAACTGTCAGAATATTTTTCTCCTTTATCACGCCTGAGAATGTCAATGACCCTTACATACTTTAAGCTTTGCTGAAGTCACCTAGGTGTTTGTTGCCAGTCAGACCAGCAGCCCTCTCATATGAGATGGGGAGTAAGGGAATACAATAGCTTTAGATGACTTAAAAGACCTGTGGAGCCGGCTGAAGTGAATATCATGAAGGGACATTTGTGGCACGGTGCTAACATGGTTCTGGGAAGGGAATTTAGAACCTCAATGAGAACGGTACACAGAGCAGAATGTGCTCTTAAAAACTGAACTTTAGTTCTGGGCTTAAATTGTTTAAAAACAAACAAATAACAAACAAAATCACAATTTACAAATGATAATTTTCTACAGTGTTGAGTATAAAAAAGTAAACACATCAGGGTAAGTACATATGTAGTTACGTTTACACACATATAAATACATACACACACATATATATGTTTATATATTTATATTTTTATATATTCAGCATATTCACATTGTTTAGTTTTTGTAATACTCAATAAAATATAAAGTTTGACTGTCTTTATTTTAGCCTATGCTAAATATGCAAAGATTCTGTATATTTTAATTGGTTTTCTTAGTGTTTATATGTAACTCAAAGTTATTGTAAACGTTCACAGAAATTTAAACACTCATCCATCTTTCCAAAATGGCTGGGTATGAAACCCACTGGAGAATTACTTTCAAATATTGACAGTACTGTTCCTTTAGTATGAAGGATTTGAAAATTGCCCTGGCTACAAGGAACTTCCTTAGGTTTTGCTTGTGTTTGATGTTTGGGTCTCAGAGGTGTTGCAGGAAGCAGGAATTCTCAAAAGGCCCTACAGAAGTGGATCTGCTTTATGTTAAAGGGCCAAGTCAGGTTTACACTAGAATTGCTGCTGTCTGTTGTACTCTGGGACCTTGGTGGATATTAAGTATTTCAGGGTACTCTTATGTTCTTTGATCTGAGGGCACAGGCAACCTTCAATCAGAGATGCAGGGCTCCAACTGTCTGAAAGTAAATTTGATTTATCTTCACATATTTCTAGAAAAAATTAGATCATACTTTTAATGGATGACTTGGATTATTATTTCACTCAGTAAATTTGAACCCAATCATTGTTGGAAACTTAATCAAATCTCTACCTCTTCACTTCAAATTGGAACTCAGATACCACTAAAAAAAGTTTGATCTTAAAACAAAATAGTCTGTTTTCTTTTTTTATATATATATATTTTTTTATTTATTTTTCCATACATTGTTTTGTTTTATTTTTTCCATTCTGAGAACCGAGTCTTTTTGAATGCACTCCTTCCTAGGCCAGGAGGGATGGGGGTGGGCCTTGGACTTCTAACAGGGCAGGGCACCATGCCCTCTGTCTGTTTTCTTTTTAAAATTTAAATCTATTTTCTTTTGCCCTAAAAATTTAATTTTAAAAGAATGTCATACTTGTCATTCTAGATAATTCCCATGATACATCTCTAATAGGGACAAAGATATATTAGCAATGTTTAAACTTTTAGACAACACACAGGTATTATTTTAGAGTAGGCCTAAATGAACAAAAACAGTGATATAGACAAATGTTTTTATATCTCAGAGTAAGAAACATTTTTTTCAGTCAATAGCTTCCCAGGGCTTTTCCTAAGAATGAGCAGTACAAACTGTAGTGTTTTCCACAGAAGATGTTGGTATAGATATCATATGCTTCATGGTAGCCCTTGAGTGAAGGATATTGTAAAAAGCCTGGCTCCATCCAGATCTCAGGCTCCCTATTTAAGGATGTAGTAACTTTTTCATTACTGCTACCATCAAGAGGTCCCATACCTGAGCTGCCATGCTACTGGTACTATGCCGTTGAACTTTTAAAATTGTAAACGAAATAAACCTCCTAAAATTCACATGGAACCACAAAGGACCCCAAATATTTAAAACAATTTTGAGCAAGAACAAAATTGGAAATATAATACAGGATTTTTCTGTTTTAAAATATATTACAGGGAGAGGATGCTGATAAGCAGTATGATCTTCATAAACTAATAACTTCTACAGGACAGAGGAAACAACATATTTACAAACCTTGTATTTGATGACATGCTAATTTCTAGATATATAATAGGGCCACTGTTACTGACTAAATGGCCAACAACCCTATGCTTGGTTCCTCATTGAATAAACCACAAAAGAAAAGCTATTTGAGAGCACATTAAAGTTCACAGAAGACTTTTAGGTAAAGAGGACATATTTCTTATGTACTTTCTGTCTTTACACAGGCATGTTATCATTCATGATCAACATCCCTCAACAGAATGGGAATACTTATTATAATGGATGAATTGGATTTTTACATGTCACTATCACCACACTCGGAAGTGAGGATTTACTCTTGTTATTACATATTCTGTGGATCTTGTCAGATGCATAAAGATCTGAACCACCATTACTATGATATATAGGACAGTTTCACTGCCTTCAACACACCCTGTGCACTGCCATTTTCTTCCTCCTTTCTCATTAATCTCCAGAAACTACTGCTGCTTTAGCTGTCTCCATGGTTGTGCCTTTTCCATCATGACACGCCACTGGACTCCAACAGTACGAAATTCCATTTTGATTGATTTTCTTAGTGAAAATCATTCTCTGTTTATGTATTTCTTTTCATGACCTTAGAGTTCCTTTCTTTGCAGTACCTCTTTGAATGTTTGATCACTGAGATTTCCCAAATTTTGACACTTGGGAACAAAGCAGATATAATCTTTGCTTTGAAGGTTGATGGATCTTCAATTTATTTAGACATGTTTTTATAGTAATGTTCACTGAGGATTCCATTTCATTTCATTATATGGCAAATCAGAAGATAGGATTCAGTAATTTCCCCCCTTGGACTTGAAGACTGGCACTTCCACAAGAGAAAATAAACAAGGGATTAAAGAAATGAGATAATTTTGTACATGGTGGTACATTCTTAAAATCTCAACAATGAGGTGGTAGAGGCAGGAGATTGATGCCAGCTCTGTTGAGGGTTCATGATCATCCTGGGCTACCTAAGACACGGTTTCACAAAATATGAGATATGCTACCTTATATATCATATACTGATTCAGTCTCATCTATTCACACAAGTAAACTTGTCATTTATCAACATTTAACCTCCAGACTGATTAATATCTTAAATATAACCATAGAACCCTCATTCAACAACTGATGGAAACAGAGGCAGGGACCTGCATCAGAGCACTGGACTGAGATCCCAAAGTCCAGCTGAAGAGTGGGAGGAGTGAGAATATGAGCAAAGAGGTCATGACCTGATGGGTATACCCACTGAAACAGTCTACCTGAGCTAATGGGAGCTCACCAACTCCAGCCGGAAAGGGAAGAAAACAGCATAGGTCTAAACTAGTCCCTCTGAATGTGGTTGACAGTTGTATGGCTTGGGCAGACTGCGGGGCCACTGGCAGTGGCACCAGGATTTATCCCTACTGCATGTACTGTCCTTTTTGGAACCCATTCTCTTTTGATGGATACCTTGTTCAGCCTAGATATAGTAGGGAGGGCCTTGGAACTTCGCCAAAGCAATGTGCCTTACCATCTCTGAGGAATGGATGGAGGTGGGGTTGGAGGGTAGGTGGAGGTAATGAGAAGAGGGGAGTGAATGGGAACTGGGATTGGTATGTAAAATTAAAAAAGATAGTTTTTTTAAAATCTCTCTTTTAGCAGAACCTGACTTCTGTCTCCTCTTTTGCACCTATCTCTCTTGGTCTCTACCTTTATCTTGTTCCTGAATTGGTACTCATTTTTCTTTCTAGTTTGCACAGATACTTGGTTTCCCTGAGAATATCTGTAGCTGAGGAACTAAAGAAGAACCTTCAATGCAGATGTGATCAGATCAGAAGAGAGTAAGTACAGATGTAGAGCAAGAAGTAGACAACCTGTCCTTTCTTTCCTTTTGACCCCTATTGTCTGCAAGCAGCAACAAAGTAAACTGGCCTGTTGCATAGAAAGGGTAACTTTCTTGCTAATACTTCTTACTGCTTAGATTTAAAAGCTATTATTTCATCTTTTAGAACACATAAATGTCACTAAACGGTGGTTTAGAATTTATACTCAGGATTGATTTTCATTTCTTCCATCTGTTATAGAAAATCCTGTCTTATAAACTAACACTGAAAATGCTTAGAAAGCCTGGCCTGGCCATGTTCTGTAACTCAGCAATACTTCCAGTGGTGGAACTGGAACACCAACTCGGAAGCAAAACCTTCAATTTACAATCTGGCCTGCCTGCAAGATGTGCTCAGGCAATAGAGGCCCATAGCTTGTGAGAGTGGGGCCAACCAATGACTGGTCTAATTTCAACCCCATGCCTCCAGAGACAGCCCATGCCTTACACTGCCTGAATGACCAGGATCCTGAGGCCAGATAGTATAGAGGCTAGGATAGAAAAAAAAAGTCAGTAAAATGATTAAAAAAATATTCTGCTATACTCATAGATTGTTGCCTAACTTATGGGAACAAGTGATGGGAGCATATGCAGAAATAATCACACATTAGGTGAAGAGAGAGTCCTGTTGGAGTTCTCCATCAGGTTCTTCCCCTTTGAGCTTGGGGTACCATGCAGAAGAGGGGGAGGAAGGATTGTAGGAGCCAGAGGTTTCAAGGATACCAGAACAACATAGAGCATACAGAATTAAATAAACATGGCTCATTTGGCCTTGTGGAGACTGAAGCAGCAATCACAGAACCTTTATGGGTATAAGTCAGGTCCTCTGCAGGTATGTTATGGTTGTTAGCTTGGTGTTCTTATGGGACTACAAATAGTGGGAGTTGGGGTGTCTCTGACTCTTGTCTTCTCTTCAGACCATCTTCTCCTATTGTGTTGCCTTGCCAAGCTTTGATTATGAAGTTTTTTTTTCTAGTTGATTACATTTTATCTTGCCATGTTTGGTTGATATCCCTGGAAGACCTATTCTATTCAGAAGGGAAATGTAGGAGCATTGGATCTGGAGGAGAAGGGAGATAGAGGGGAAGACTCTGAGGAGTGGAGAGTGGGGAGACTGCAGTCCCGATGTTTTGTATGAGAGAAGAATAAATTTAAAAACGGACATGCTTAGAATGCATTGGCCCCTCGTGCTGTTTCAGTGTAAGACAATATGAGATATTGAAATGTAATTAATCTGGAAGTGTTGTTTTCATGTAACAAGAGATGACTCAGCTACAACAGATGTCAACAAACAATTCTGTGAACAGAAAAAAATTTAAAAAGTGCTGGTTATTTGCCATATTCCTATTGCTTTCTTCTGCTCAGATTTTCTTTCTCTAGACTGTCACTGACTCTATCCCTGAGCAGTGAGTACCTGGACTGTTTTATTGTGTCTTCCTGCCTGAATAGCCACTTCCAGACCTCCCATCCTTTTCCTCGTCTCGTTCTCTCTCTGTGTCTGTCTCTCTCTCTCTCTCATGAATTAGCACAACATTCACTGCTTAAAATTTTCTATTTCCACCTAAAGCCCCAAATCAAAACAAAAGTCCCATGGCATCATCACATGGTCAGCTTGGGGGGTTATCTGAACTTACTTTGTGTCAGGATCCCAATTTCATGGGGAACATCGAGATGAGTGCCTTGAAACATTCCATAACAGTTTCCTATAAAGGAGAGAGAGAGAGAGAGAGAGAAAGAGAGAGAGAGAGAGAGAGAGAGATTTGACAAGAGAAAATCACATATATCAATTTAGGAATGTGGCTTTTCTGAAAGCATGTCCTTACGCAGCTGATGATAAATTGTTCCATTGTTTATGGAATGCAAAAATGCAACGGTAATTGGATTTTCATATCATTTGTGCTTGGCAAAATCAACAGTCGGAGACGTATTTAGAGTCTTCCAGCTAATGCAATAAATGCATTGGTCTATACACCCCACAGCTCTGCTCTGGAGGCACCTGTCCACTCTTACTTCCCACATGCTTCTTTATATTGATTGATATATTACAATCAATTACAGACCCTGAGGATTATGGGGAGATGCCTTATTCATTTGGATATCGGACTTGCTGTGGTAGATACTTGATAAACTTTGTCTACATAATGGAGAAAAGGAAGCAAGTAAGTAGAAAGGGAAGAGGAGTAGGAGTAGCATTTTATCTTTAGAGTTCCTTTTCCTAATCACACATTCAGAAAGTGTGAGGCGATCTTCCCCAAACTGATAATGGCCCTTCACAAAGCCAGGAGGTGTTTATAAAAAGCAGCTTCAGGATTCTTTGTCTGCTTGTTACTAATGAACAAAGAGAATGAAAAATGATTTATTCTATGAAGCCTGGATGATTATATATGTGACCAGAAGAGAATATCCTGTACCTAGAAGTACAAAAATTATTATTAAAAATAAAGTAAATTCAAACATTTGTCCATATGACATGTATGAATGACTAAATGTTTTATGTTTTGCTTCATTTTTTTCCCAGCAAATGCAACATATTAGGTGAAATAGCCCTACATGTTGGAAGAATATGGGGTGTCTTAAATGGTAAAAAGGAATCTACGAAGTGCCCCTATTCACAGCCCCGGTGTCGTTTTGTTTACTCGTCATGTTTTATTTTCCTCCGTCACCAGTAACTTCACACCCAGGCAGGGGAGGCCCGCAGAGGAAAGCCGCGCTGTCTCATCGCAGCCGAGCGCACAACACACGCCTTTCCTTTACATGAAATGAAAGGATTTACCATGGGCGTAGTAGATTTTCCAGGGAACCGTGATGAGAAAAAGCAGGGGGCTTCAGCAGATTTTACTGTTCATGCTTTTAAAATTTTCAAAAGTATCAGCCGACACCTTCCTGTATTCTGGGGAGACCTCACTGCCCTGTAGTTAGCGCACCGTTTTGTGTTGATTGTTGAAAGCCAACAGCTAATTCAAAACAGTGAATATTTAACATACTTTATTCAGTAATTTGTTGTTTTCTTCATAGTGCAAACTAGGGCCCAAGGGCTTTGGTTTTATGTAGTGTCTTAGGAACTTGAACCTTTAAACCTGTGCTTTGCGTGGGGCATCCACCACTAAGTTCAATAATATGGGACAGACCACTGCAAAGAATTGTGGGTAATGTGAACCATATCTGTACAATGGCAAAGTGGAAACAATATTTATTGAACACATTCCCATTCTTTGGTGTTATATTTCATATATGTTTGTATCTGGGTGGACTTATTCACTCACTCCTTGACAAGGCTGATAAATGGGAAGTTTTCTAGCCACAGCAGAAGTATATTTATCATACATTTGGCATATAATTTTAGAAATAATTATTGAAATAAAAACACTTCTCTACAATCAAATTTTCTCAGTGCTAATTCACCTGAGTTTTCATAATTTCATAAATTCAGCCTTACTTTTGAGCATTTTATGACTTGTAATTTTCTGTCATTTTCTAATTTTAACTTAGCTGTTTCTGCCTGGTAGCTCAAAGTAAATCTTTCCTTCTCATTTTGTTGATGAAAGATGAAGAGCCAAAGAGATTAATGATGCATATATCTCACTTAGTCGATAACAAATATTCTAAGAACAGTATTGTCTAAGAAGTTATGTTTAGTAGTCTTACTTATATAGCCAACATTGTTCAACAAAGTTCTTTATCAAATTTATTCTCATTTTGTTTTAAACTTTAGAAAGTAGTAATCATGTGACATCGTTCAGGGCTATAAATTCTTTCTAAAATAGAAGGAATGAAAATGAAGATGGTTTATTTTACCGTCACACATTTATTTAAAGCTGCCTCGATCTGGAGACACATTTCCTTGAATTGTTCATATATGCATGTATATACTCAGACATGTATATATTTCTGTACATTTATACACATATATAGATAAAAAGAGAGAGCACACAGGTATGTTTGTGTCTCAATAAATGTCTCAACTCATCATGCTTTCATTTCTGCATCCTTATATACACATAGTCACCTTTACTAAATAAATTTACATTCATCATTTTTAAGTGTTTGGATATTATCTGAGTTTGAATTTCTATTGCTGTGAAGAGACACCATGACCATGACAACTCTTATAAAGGAAAACATTTAATTGGGGTTGCCTTATAGTTTCAGAGATTTAGTCCATTAACATCAGGGCAGGACATGGTAATGTGGAGGCAAACATGGTGCTACAGAAAGAGCTGAAAGTTCTACATCTTGATTTTCAGGTAGCAGAAAGAAACTGTGTCACATTGGCCAGACTTGCCCTTGTAAGACCTCAAAGCCACTCCCGCACTGGCATGGCACACTTGCTCCAACACACTACAGAAATGTGTATGTTTTTTAAGACCAGCATTTAACCTAATATACACATCTATGTAGTTTTCCATGGTGGTGCTGTAATAGATTACCACAAATGTAGAATCTTAGGATAACATACAATCTTGGAGCTTGGGAGCTCAGAATCCAAAGCATCTGATACTTTAAAGATTTCAGCTTTCAGAATCTGCTGGTTTTTCAGTCCTTGCCCTAGTTCTGCCTTCTGGCTTCTATCATAGCATCCCCCACCATTAACCACCTCCCTCTGAGAAGTGTCCTTGGGTAGTTATTCAGTGTCACATTATTCTAGGCAATTTCATCATCTTAATCTTCTCAGACTGGCCACATTCTGTGAGGAAACATATTTATGGGCTCTGAGGGTAACAGTGTAGATGTAGGGTACATTATTCACATTTATCACACCCAGACAAAAAAATTAAAGAAACAATGAATATGAAAATTTCAAAATCTGGCCAGTTAGATGAAGTACTGTACCAAAACCAGTCAGGTGAGAGAGAGAGAGAGAGAGAGAGAGAGAGAGAGGTCCCATGTTCTATGGCCTGGACTGACACTACATAGAGGGCCTATCTGTCATAGCAGAGTAAGGCTTTGACTCTGAGTCCTTGGTTACTGGCTCCTGCTCTCTGCTCTCCTTCCCTCAGCACAGAGGGCCTCATTTCTGTTCTCTTCCTGTGCTGTACTTAAAGCACATTTGGTTTATTAATCTTCATAACACTTCTGAATATCCCAGTGATGTTATCAAAGGGCAAAGGAAAGGACAGCGATAATTATCCTTGTTACACAGGCCAGGGATCATGACAGGAAACTGGTTCAGCTAAGGTCTCCAATGAGTTGTAGAGGAAGGCAGGAAAGGAACCCAAATCCTTGGCCCATCTCTCTGTCTCCTACTCATGCAACCATGCTTTTTCTTTTACAATTTTCTAAGAACTTAGAACTGGACTGGGCTTTTGGAAAGTGAATTAGCAGCTGCAGACATGAAGGCTACATTCACTTAAAGTGGTGTAGTGTGGTTCGGTGTGTGTGTGTGTGTGTGTGTGTGTGTGTGTGTGTGTGTGTGTGTATGAAGGGTGTTTAGTGGCAGTTTTTCTATTGTACAACCCAAAGGGAGCCTAGAATGAACTTCTCCCTGAGGAAGCTGTAACTGAACTGTGAATAAGCTACAAAGAAAAGACAGCGTAGCTTTATATTCCCTGTAGAAAATATTTGCTAATAATGTGTTTTTTTCTCCAGTGGGTCAAACAGGTCACCCTGTTGTATGAAATTTGTATGGGGCAAAGGGTACGGGAAAGCCTATCATATTCGCCTAGTTCTTGTACACACTTGGGGATTTAAATATGACTAGACTCCTTAAGCTATGTTGCCCTTAAGGTTAGCCAATCTTTAATAATCCTATGTCAAGGGGAATTGCAGTGGGATGGGGGTGAGTCATCCTTTCTGTGATGAGAGAAAAAAGTTTATCTACCCATGGACCCGAATCACACGTTTGCCTAAAACGTCAACATCCTTCTTTCTTTTCAACCTTTCTTTTGTGCTGTGGAGTATTACTGTTTTTTAGAATGTCACAGAGACCTTCAACAAACTGAGGACAAAAATGTGTGTTATGCAATGTGATCCAGTGGAGTGCTGTGGTCTCCTTAGCATCTGGCTTTGTGGAATTCCCTTCTGATTCCTCTTAGTGCAGGCAGGTGATGCTTTTGAAATCTGACCTCCCTCATCCCCCAGTCTCATGTCTCTAGAACTCAAAAATTCATGAGACTTTTCAAGCTTGCTATGATTTTCCCATTTGATTTCTTCTGTATAAGGTGTACCCTTTCCTTTACATAGTCTCCTTTTACAGTCATTTCTCCTCATGGATCCCAGTTTGCATATCGTATTTGTGTCTTTCTCTTTAAGGCTAACTAAGACATTCTTTCAGTGTTCTCTTTGGTATCTAATAGATGCTCCAGAAATGTTAGTTGAATAAAACTAAGATCAAATTCCTATAGTTTTAAAGTTTATAACTGAAATATATTTTAATAGAATTACCCATTCAAATAAAAGCAAAAGTCAGCGACAATTTTTATCCAGTTAACGCATAACTATAACATCCTGGGCTAGAGAGATGTCTCAGCAGTTCAACGTGCTTCCTGCTCTTGCAGAAGACTTGTGATAAGTTGCAAGCACTAGCATCTGGCTGCTCACAACAGCCTGAAACTCCAGCACCAAGGTATTTGGCTCCTCCGGGGCTCTGTGGGCACCAGAACTCATGTGCACAGATATAGATACACATAGATGTAATTCTTGCTTAGGAATATGATTGCTAAAAAATTTCTTTAAAAAATGAAATTCAGAAAGAAAAACTTTGGAAAAAATATACTTAAGGACATAAAGCTATAAATATGTATCTTTGGAATTAATACCAATTTTTTAACAGTATATGAACAATGGTCATATCAAGAGACATGTCAACATGGAAGGAAAGAAATCTCTTGGTTTCTAAACCTTAGACAAGAACTAATTACTGCAGAGATAAGGAGAATTAGCTTTTTCTGGAACAATTAAGCCCCTAATTGATCATCCAACACAAAATAGTCAGCCCTGAAATCATATACACATAAACAACAAAAAAGGAACTCAGCAGGAGGTGTTAATTTTTATGCATACCTCTGTGTGTAATAATGATGATAATAGAGGCTATCAATGGAATGAGAGGTGAAGCGGGAGAGGTTAGGAGGAAATGAACATGAGCAATGTTGGAGGGAGGAAAGGGAAAGAGGAAAGGGAAATAATTACATTTGAATTTAAAAAGATTTGAAAAACACCAAGTTTTAAAAATAGAGATAAGTACTGTAGTGAGTAAAATAATAGTATGTATTCAATAAAATTCTTTATCCTGTATGATTTATGGTGACAATGAGATACTTGCACTGTAATATTAAACGTAGATCATAGTTTAAAAAGTTAGTAATAGCTAATAAATATTTCAATATAAGAATCAAATCAATTTAAACTTGATTGGTTGATATTAGATATGCAACCAAATAGTTTCCAAAGTGCTTTGAGAAGTAAATCTATGTCTAATCCCTTTTCATTCTGTTTTTTTTCTAAAATATGACAAAATATATTAAAATTAGCTTTACAAGAATAGTATTATTCTATAAAACAAACTCTTGTATTCCTAAATGTCAAACTGTGTGCAAATATACTTACTTTCAACAAATAAAAATCCACACTGACTTGTAGTTTTAAAGACACGAATTAATTAGTAGTTAATAAAAGAAATAGTTTTCATCGTCTTTCTTTGGAAGACCTTTTCCATTCCTGTGCAGTTCATTTGGCAGTAGATACAAAGGAACACACACAGGAAATCACTTAATTTCTGTTAGTGGACATCTGTTGTTTTTTTGTCTGGCAGGGCCTCATGTTCTTGGGCGCTTTCATCCTGACTTTTCGGTGGAGACAACCTGTGCCATATTTAAATGCCTCTCTGCTCTAAGAGGAGGGTGGGCACACAGGGTTAAGGTTAGTTAGTCATTTTATGTCATTCCTGTCAACAGCAATTGAACAAGAAAGGAGTAGCGCCAAATTAGGAAAGTGATACTAGTTCTCATGAAGTTTTAATTGGCATAAATTATTTATATGTAGTAAATAAGTTTCATGTAATGTTTCACATATGCAAATACTATGTTTAAACTCATGTGGTCTCTTTACCCTTTCTTGTCTCCTGCCCCATGTACTTCCTGTTGGTCCCTGTCTATTCCCTAATTTCAGGTTCTCTTTTAAAAATCTATATTCCACATGTGAAAGAAAGTATGCAGTATTGATGGGAGTTTGATTTATTTAATTTATCACAATGATCTCCAGTTCCACTCTTTTTCCTGCATAAATTACTATTGCGGTGGTTTGAATAGCAATGGTCCTCATAGATTCATGTGTGAATGTTTGGCACACAGGGAGGTGTGGCCTTGTTGGAGGAAGTATGCCATTGTAGGGGGCTTGCTTTGAGGTCTCATATACTGAAGCTACACCCAGAGTGACACATAGTTCACTTCCTATTGCCTTCAGATCAAGATGTAGAACTCACAGCTCCCTCTCCAGGACCATGTCTGCTGGCATGCTGCAATACTTCCTGCCATGGTGATAATGGACTCAACCTCTGAACTGTAAGCCAGTCCCAATTAAATTCTATTTTTATAAGAGTTGTCGTGATTGTGGTGTCTCTTACACAGCAATAGTAACCCTAAGACAAATCTTCTGTGGCTAAAGAAGAGGCGTTTTGAATGCATTCCTCATTTTCTTACACATTCATTCATTGATGGTCACTTATGCCGATTATATTAGTTGGTTGCTTCGAATAACCATAATAAACATGGGTATGCAGGCATCTCTATTATATTCTCAATGTTTTCCTCAGATCTATATTGTGGAGTGGTACACCTGGATCATGTGGTAAATCAACTTTTAGATTTTGGAGAATTTCCACTCTGGTTTCCATAGAGGACTCACTAATTCATATACTCATTAGGAGAGGGTGAGAGGATCTTTGCTTTTGAAGCATCCTCTGTGCTTCAGTGTGCTATGATATGCATGGCTTTTCTTTTCCTTTTTGATGTTCTCTTGATAAAAATCATTCAGGAGTTTGGTTAAAAATATTGGCAATACATACTTTTGGTTTTTAGTTTCTGACAAACAACTTTAACATGTACAGCTATCTCAAACCTTTACTATTCAATGCAGAGATGCAGATGTTGCTCTTATTCGCCAATCCTTCATTTGTCAGTTTAAGTAAGTCCCTGCAACTTGCCTCCATTTCAGATAACAGTTTCAAGTAGCCAGTTCTCCTCAGCTTCTTTTTTGAAATGTCTGCATATCAGAGTTTTTCACACCTTCTCATTTTTATATTTGTTAGAATAGCTTCCACAACTCAAGAAAACAACATATAATTACAGAGTTATCATGAGGTTCTGTTTAAAAGATATAGTAAATACAGAGATGAAAAGATGCTTAAAGTGTGATGAACATTCAGCATGGAGGCGTCTGTCCTCATTGAGGTTATAAATGCCATCTTCTTGATATGGGGAAACAGTCTTTCTAACTGGGGCTCATTTATAAATCTGGATCTGTGTGAAAGTAACTTACCATGGAGGTAGCAAAGATTTTTGCAACTGTATGTTCAGACAGTGAGATGTGCCTATCAATTCTAGAGTTTGAAAGTTGCTTACATTGCTCTGATGTGAATGTGGGTCTCTGTCTCTATCTCCATCCATCGGATGAAATTTCTCCCACCTCTATCCCCGCCCCTGGCTTCCAACTTTTGCTTGATGATCCTGTTTGCTTCCAACTTCCAGGAGGTTCTGTGTATGCTTTCTATGGGTTCACCTAGGTATTCAGCTTCTCTGGGCTTGCGAGCTAAGTGCTTG
>PVIU01019368.1:0-36676 GCA_004026605.1 Ondatra zibethicus
CTGTTTTTCTTTTGTTTCACAGGACTGCCCTCACTATTTACATAGGCTGACTCAGGCTGGAGAGATGGCTCAGTGGTTAAGAGCATTGACTGCTCTTCCAGAGGTCCTGAGTTCGATTCCCAGCAACCATATGGTGGCTCACAATCACCAGTAATAACATCTGGTGCCAACTTCTGTCTGCAGGGACACATGCAGGCAGACAATTGTATACATAATAAATTAAAAAAAGATACATAGGCTGACTAGTATAATTATATAGTTAAAAAGAAAAGACCACTAGCAACCAAAGGAATACCAGCAGGCCTGGTGTGGTATTATGCACCTTTAATCCCAGCACTCAGGAGGCAGAGAGAGGCAGGTGGATCTCTGTGAGTTTGAGGACAGTCTGATCTACATAGTAAATTTCAGGACAGCAAGGGCTACATAGAGAGACCCTGTCTCAAATAAATAAATAAATAACCCCAAAATGAAACAACAACAACAAGAAGAATAGCAGTAAGCAGAGAAGAATCACGATGTGAGATTTCCTGGTCTTGTTAGTCACGTGACCCTTGGTAGCTAAGTGAACGTCTTCCAGCCTCATTGTCTCAGCTGCAGCACAGGGACGATCGAATCTGCTGCAGGAAGGTGTATAGCTAACAACTACCTGCCTACTAGGGCATGGCCTCATAGACTATTTACTTGGATGTGGAAGCACGTCTGGCCCTCTTCCTCTCTCTGCCTTTCCCCCTGGATCCCGGTTTTGCTGGTTCAGTTTGTTTGGATCTCATCTTTATCCATCGTTCATGCAGAGAATCCTGATTTGTAAGTTTTATATACTAATAAATGCCTGTATGTTTCTTAGTTCTGAGCTAGTGTCGGATTCCTTTTATTAAGTGCCAGATCTCTCCGCATTCACTTGGCACCCCACATTGGGTGCCGGTTGTTGAAGGGAGTGGTTCCCTTGTTTGTCCCAGCCGTCCAGTTAGTTTACACCTGAAATAACCACACAGAAACTGTATTAATTAAATTACTGCTTGGCCTATTAGCTCTAGCTTCTTATTGGCTAACTTTCACATTTTGATTTAACCCATTTCTAATAATCTGTGTATCTCCACGAGGTCATGGCTTACTCGGAAAGATTTAGCATGTCTGACCTGGTGTCTCCATGGTGGCTCTCTCACTCTGCTTCTCTCTCACTTCCTCCCAGAATTCAGTTCTGTCTTCCCCACCTACCTAAGTTCTGCCCTATCAGGCCAAGCAGTTTCTTTATTAATTAACCAATAAAAGCAACACACAAACAAAAGGACCTCCTACACCAGGATCTGCCTCATGAACTTGTAACACAAATTTTAAAACTGAGATTATATATCCATGCAGAATAACTGGTGCCTGGCAAGTTCCCCTAAAAAATATCTATTTCTAGCTTGGTGTGGAGGTGCACATCTCTAATCCTAGCACTCGGGAGGTGGAGGCAAGAGGTGAAGAGCTCAAGGCCAGCCTGTAAACCTGAAGACCTTATCTTATAAAACAAAACAGGTACTGGAGAGCTGCTACGCACATGGGCAGGCAAAACATCTATATGTATAAAATTTAAAACAATTTTGAAATCCCAAAAAGTTGAGACACACAAAAAGTAGCTATTGCCCACAAGTCGAAAGAACTCATAAGAAGTCTAATATGATGGGGACCCAGTGTAATGATCTGTTCTGTCTCTTTAAGAAACAAACCATGCCCGCTCCCTACCCCACCCCACCCCCGTCTGCCGAGGCAGGCAGATCTTCCTTCCTGCTTGCAGCCTGAGTCTCTTCCTTTTTCATCTTCCTCTCAGAGAGGCAGCTTTGGTCTCTCTCTCTCTTTCTCTTTCTTTCTCCCTCTCTCTGACTCTCTGTTCTTCTCCCCTTCTCCCTTCCCCCTCCATAACCCACTAAATAAATATCCAACATCACTCTGCATGGCGTGCCTATCAGTCTGTCTCTCACCCACCGTGCGGGTTCCCTGCCCAGGACCAGCTGCCTCCAGAGACCTGCAGCATGGTCTCATGGCGTGCCCGTCTGTCTGTCTCTCCTGGTGGCCTGCTGTAGCTGCTCAGGACCTGCGCTAGTCCCTGCCTAGGACTGGCTGCTCTCGGGACCTGCTGCTCACTGCTGCTGCTGGGGACCTGCAGCATTTCTGTCGCTGCAGCTGCCAGGGATTCCGCAGCATTTTTAATTAATCCATTTCACCCGGGACCTTCAGTGGTAAAGCATTTGTCTAGCACTCCTAAGGCCCTGGGTTCAGTCCTCAGTACTGAAGGGGAAAAAAAAGTCTAAGCAACAGTTCTCAGTCCATGCAGTTTAGTAACAACCCACAGTCCATGGTATGTCTCCCCTCTTGCTCTTCTCAATTATTCCTCTCTATGTGAGGTCTCAGGGACCCGAAAACCTCCTCAGGTTATGCTGGTGACACTGTAGGTGTCTCTGCCCACACTTTAAGAAGCACTTTGTGGGCTGGCCCAGCAGTTAAAGAACACTGGCTGCTCTTCCAGAGGACCCGGGTTCAATTCCCAGCACCCATGTGGCAGCTCACAACTGTCTGTAACTCCAGTTCCAGGGGATCTGATACCTTTACACCAAAGCAAATAAAATAAAGTTAAATAAATTTAAAAAAAAAAACAAAGTAAGAAAGACTTTGTGTATCAGTGAATGGCTGATAGGTTGTCAAAAGCCCCCTTTCGGGGTGAGTTCTGCCGCCATCCAGCCACGATGGGTTTGTATGTTCCAGGGTAGGGGCGTGTGGATTAGAAATGTTAGGTAGGAGGAACAAGGATATGAAAGACATACAAAGACACAGGATAGTACTGGGAGGGCAACTCAGTGAATACTGAATCCGCCCATTTTTAATTTTCATGTGCTTTTATACCCCATAAAGAAAGGCGGGGGGAGAAGGCAAAAGACTGCTTCAACATGACACAAAGGACAGCCAGAACAGTTACTTGTTTCAATACTTGAGACATCAAGCCACTATTTCCTGAGTTAAACATTCTTAACTTTTGGGCAGGACATGCAGTGAATACACCCTAGACCAAGTATCCTGTAGGTCAGCCATTCCCTGGGTCAAACCTCCTTTAAAATGAAGGAGCAGGAATAGGTCTGAATTCTCCGACCTTTGGTCAGGGTGAAGCAGATCCATCTCTACGGACCATCTTAACGTCCAATACACCAAGTAACCACACCCTGGGTCAGGCTGCATAGCCACATCTGTTGTCAAAAACTTTGAAAGAGCAAAAATAAGCCCCAACTCTCTGACTTTGACTGGAGTCAAGGTGGAGCAGGCTCCCATCTGTGGGTCCTCACAGTAGGTAAAGGGACTTTGTCCCTAAGCCTGACACCCTGAGGCAGATCTCCTAGATGCACATGGTAGGAGAAGATCATTGCCTACTAATTGCTCTGTGAATGCTGCACTTGCTGCACAGCACACACATGCCCAGACACATAGGAATGCTCACTCAAATATATGTCAAAATTGCAAAAAGGAACGTTTTGTGTAAGTGCTTCCTGAGTTTAAAAAAAAAAACAAAAAACAAAAAACTTGCAACAATTAAATACTCCTCCCATTAGGCTGCCGCTCTCCTTTCTTCCTGTTCTGTTTTCATTTTCGGTGTGACACTTGAAATCTGACACCACGCTCTACCCCAGGCTGAGGCATTTTGTTCTGAAGTTGTCCAACACTCATACTGCAGAACATCACAGGCTGGCTGAGGTGACAAGCTGGAGTTTGCTCTCCACATGTCTGTCATCCTTGGACTAGCAGGTACCCGAGGTTTGTCCTCATGGTTGCTAATATTCTCCTGGCCAAGCAAGCATGAAGGCCACACCCAATGTCTTTCTCTGAGGATAGAGCTGATGGCAGACACTATCTCAGAGGCAAATGCTTTCCACAAACCCAGAGCCCACAAATTATGGCCTGCAGGCTAGATGGGGGTCTGTGGTCTGATTTTATATAGTGTCTGTAAGCTATGAATGGCTTTTATAAAAGCCATGAATGGCTTTTGCATTTTTTTACAGGCTGTAAAAGTGAAAAAAGCAAACATTCAACGGAGACTCCGTAAGGCTCACAAGGCCTAAAAAAGCTTATGGCCTGACTCTCAAAGACAGAAGTGTGTTGATCCCTGCAGCATGCCATCTTTTGGCAATGGATATTTTTGGATGCAGCATTAATGCGCAAACAGAGGTGGATGGTTTTATATTTGTGATTCTTTCCAAGTCAAAGGAAATTTAAAGATGATTCTCAGAGCTGAGGGGGGAGGGGTGTAGCTTGATGGTAAACACACTCCATGCCCAGGCTCCACCTCTAGGACCGAAAAGAAAAAGAATACATATTAGTAACAGAGTAGGACCCAGTAAAGAAGGGCAGTTGGAAAAACACACAAGCCAGCCAGCAAACCAGACGCCAGAAAACAAGAGGGATGTTAGGTGAAGGCGAATGGTCCCGGTGAAAGCTCTTGGGAAATGAGGAGTAGAGAGTAAGAGAATTCTTTCCTTCTACTCAGTTTGGGCCCTAGGCTAAAGTCCCTGTGACAAAAGACAGACCAACAAAAGAAGAACATGCAAACTTAATTATTATAAGTTTTGTAGGACATAAGCACCTTCCTGATTAAATGACTCATACTGTTAGTCAGCATATTTATGCGATGTTTGGACAGTGGGCAGTTGTAAAGTAGTATAATAAAGCTAAAGGCACCGTTTAAAGGCCACACACAGGGAAAACTGGCCAAGGCCTGTTTGTTTGGGTACTTCTCTGTGCCCCTGGGTGGTCAGAAGTGTAAAGAGGGCACCCCTTACATGAGAGTCTTAGGACCTGCTTCAAACCAAGTCTAGAGAAGCCTCCAGTAAGTTTGTGTTTGTTTTTTTTGGTTTTTCGAGACAAGGTTTCTCTGTATCTTTGGAGCCTGTCCTGGAACTCACTCTGTAGACCAGGTTGGCCTCAAACTAACGGAGATCCGCTTGCCTCTGCCTCCAGAGTGCTGGGTATTATTAAGGTGTGCGCCACCACCGCCCGGCTTCTTCTCCATAGGTTCTATAACACTCTTCACAGGACAGTGAGGTCAAAGAGCCCTCCCTGTCTCTCCCAAACATATTCTCTTTTCTAAATCCCTTCAGTTTAATTAATACATTTTGCAGTTGTGTGTCCTGAGTCTGAGTGACAAGTATACAATTAACAATCGGGCATGCCAGGCAAGCATGGGTGGGCACACAGGGCACAAGTCCCTAAGTTTGCATGACAGAATCATAATTTTTTTTTTTACTGTGAGTAGGTTTTATTTTAAGGAATGAATAACAATCAATACAAAAACGTTTGCCTCCAAGAAGTATTTCACACTTCTAAGGGAAAAGGTAATCAATATTGAACGTTTTCCTCGTTCAATGTTTCTAATGTTTATAGGGATTTTGGGTAAGTTTCATAGTCACTGAGCAATTTTGAAAGGTAGGCTTCATGACCCCTTTGACTTCATGCTTTTAAATGACATGACAAATTATTTTATTCAAATTATATTTTCCAAAAGGGAGGGTTCAGTGCCAATCCTCTCTGAAAGTTTTCATACCATTTCAGAACCACATTTTTCAGATGGATTTGGTGTCATTTGGGCCTGAGAGAGAGCAAATGATGAAGCAAGATTGTAGAAGTTGTCCAACATCTTCCATGTGAACTGTGTGAAGGAGTCAGCCGAGGACACAGCAGCACTGCCCACAGGAGTCTGCAGAGCCAGACTGTCCAACAGCTCCACCGAAATGCCAGTCTGAGCCACAGATGGGGTCCGCACAATATTCATGGCTCTCAAATGGGTGTTGACTTCCTTCGCCAGCCTCCCCGCCACCAGGCAGCCAAACGTGGCAGCGCCCTCGACGCCTCTGCTCGGCCAGCGGGCACCTCAGGCCGGAGACCAGGAATTCCTCAGTTACTGTCCTAATTGAACTCAAGAATTTGCAGGAGGGCATGTGCCCCTTCACTGCATAGCAATACAGGAATGTATTCTGGCCCACAAAATATTTTAATGGGGTTTAAGAGCTGGCTTAGCAATTAAGAGACCGACCAGGTTGGCCTTGAACTTACAGAGATCCTCCTACCTCTGCCTCCCAAGTGCTGGGATTTTTTGTTTGTTTGTTTGTTTTTCGAGACAGGGTTTCTCTGAAGCTTTGGAGCCTGTCCTGGAACTAGCTCTTGTAGACCAGGCTGTCCTCAAACTCATAGAGATCCATCCGCCTCTGCCTCCCGAGTGCTGGGACTAAAGGCGTGAGCCACCACCGCCCAGCTGTGGGATTAATGGCTTGCACCTGCACCACTGTACCCTACCTTTAGCAAAGGAGCCTATTACAAAGAGAAAGAGAGCGCAGGCCGCAAAGAGGCCGAATGCGTCCGGAGCAGAGGCTGCAGTGCGGGCGCGCGATGTATGAAGGAATAATTCCAAATGTGAAGCCAGACAGATATGGTCACCGGGAAACGGTGGCAGGCCATGGGAGGCAACTTCCTTCAAGCAGACTCCAAGGGGGATCCTGAGATGGGACAGAGCTCCATTCTGCACCGAGGTCATCACAGGACTCCCTTCTGGAGGGCAGCTCTGAGGACAAACACAACCGTGCCAAGCAACACTTCATCCTCGGTTTTCCAGTCCTACCCAAGCACCCTAAATAGATAGATTCCTTGATACTTCTAGGTATATATGCAATTAAGTAGAAGCTGTGTGCAATTTTCAATATTTTTTGAACCTTTTCCCCTTCCAGTGTCTGAGATTTTAGTAGTCTGCACTGAGATCCAGGGCTGAGAAGACAAAGCCGCGACTTTGATTTTAGGAATCTGAAGGAGACGCCTATGAAAGCAAACTGAGCGCCACAATCCTACACGGTCGAAACCAATGGATGAGCAGAGTGTGAAGGAACAGCCTGTAATCTTAGCACTTGGGTGGCAGAGGAGGAAAGATGGCAAGACTGAGGCCACCCTGGGCTGTGGAGGCAGACTGGGGCAGGGAGTGGAGGGAGCCAATGGTTTTTTCTATGTTTTGACATCCAAAAATCAATGTCTTTGGAAGAGTGAATTGGTGGTATTCAAAGCCACCTCCCTCTTCCCGCCTCCCCCGACTTCCCACAAACTTCTTGGCCAAAGTTCAATGAACATGATTCCCTTGGCTTTTCCCTCTGCCAGTAGCCACCCTCCACACCCTCTCCCATACTCTCTGCCCCTGGAGAAGGGAGGAGTCTGCAGGTGTGACAGTCTTGCTGACACAGGGAGCTTGTGGTGAAGAAGGTCCTGAGAAAAAGAGAGGGAATTGATCTGTCCTCTAGACAGGGCCAGCCTCAGCTGCCTGACGGCTTCATCACCCCGAGGTTCCCAAACATTCTTTTTGAGTGAGCTGAGTTTTATACAGCACCGTTGGAAACACACACACACGCAAACACACACAAAGAATTTTAGATAATTGGCCAGTAGCAGCCTCTTTCATAGCAACAGATACAGTTTACTAATGTGCCAAATAATAAATAGGGAAAGCACATTAATTTTTAGCCACAAAGGGCAGTTACTCCCATATCTATTCTTTAGATAAATTTACTCCTTTATTTTTTAATGAAAAATAAAGATAGGAAAATTGCTTTCATATGCACATCCATCCTTCCATAGGGTATCGCTGAGGTGCCAGGGCCACCTAAATGTGGGGAGGAATGTTATGGCCGAAGCCATCAAGGTTAGCCCTGCCCCCTCCTCTTCACTGCAACCCATGCCTCCCCTCTCTTCTAAGAACATCTCAGAAGAGACTCTTCAGTGATTTTTTCCCCCAGGTCTCTCTCATTACTTTTCTCTAAGAATGGGCAACTGAGATCCCAAAGGGAAGATCCTGGAAGCTATGTTTCTGTGCGACCTAACTCAGAGGCGACTCTGAGACTGCTGAGAGCTTGGTTTGGTTTTCTGGGGCCGCATAATGCTACCCCCACAGCTGGCTGTTTAAACAACCCCTGATAGGAGCCCACAGTTCTACAGGTCAGAAGTCCCCGCAGCCTCTACTGGAGCCTGTGTTCTGGGTCTCACAGTGTGACACCAAATGATGCTGGCCAGCCTACAGCTTGGAGAGAAGGTTCCTCCCGAGTCCATTCAAATTGTCAGCAACATGTAGTTCAGTGCAGCTACAAGGCTGCCGTCCTGCTACCTAGTTGCTGTCCGAGAGGGGTCACTCAGGACCGCTCTGCTGACACTGTGCACCCCCTCCATCTTCAGGCTGGGAAGGGCACGTCTAGTCTTCCCTCTGACTTGCCCTTTCTCCAACTGTCAATAAAAGTTTGCTTGTAAGGTACTTGTGTTTGGATTAGACCCACCCAGGTAATCTCCTTTTGATTAAATCTAATTGAACTGATTAGTAACCTTAACCATATCTGTAAGCTGTTTTTGTTGTCTAATGGAATAAACGGGGGTGTCCAGCCCTTGGATTAGGACAGGAAGTCTGATGGGTGAGGGCATGTGTGAGAATTTTTCCTGCTACAATGGTATGGGACTCTATATAAGAGCACGGGGTACTGGGTACAAGGGTCCCCGCCTCTGCAGCTTCATTTAGACTTCCAGGCATGGCAAACCCCGATCCAGCTGGGCACCTCATCTACCAAGCAGACAGAGCTGGGTGCCTCCCCCTCCCACACACAGGTCCTGGGCTAGTCCTCGCTAGTCCTGGGCATGTCTCATACACAAGCCCAACAGTCACACTGGAAAAGGGATGAGGCAGAGAAGGGACATCATTCTTTGTCTTTAAAAGAAGCTATTTTGGGGGCTGGAGAGATGGCTTAGTGGTTAAGAGCAATGCCTGCTTTTCCAAAGGTCCTGAGTTCAATTCCCAGAAACCACATGGTGGCTCACAACCATCTGTAATGAGATCTGGTGCCCTCTTCTGGCCTGCAGGCATACATGCAGACAGAATACCGAGAATACTATATACATAATAAATAAATAAATCTAAAAATAAAAAAAAGAAGCTATTTTGGGGCCAATGAGATGGCTCACTGGGTAAATACACTTGCTGCTAAGCCTGACTTCAGTCCCTGTGAGCTGTTCCCTGACATTTTCCACACAGGTACATGCCCATGCACTTACGTGGGCACACATAAAGATACATAAGTATAATTAAATTAAAAGGCAACATTTCTTTTTTCATAACTGTAATAATCTGTCCTGTCCCTTGAACAGACAAGCCCTGCGCACACACACACATACCACCACCACCCTCGTCCGCTGAGGCGGGCAGATCTTCCTTCCCGCTTGCAGCCTGAGTCTCTTCCTTTTCCATCTCTTCCCCAAGAGGCAGCTTCTGCCTCACTCCATTCTCCCCTTCCCCCTTCTGTTTCTCTCTCTCTCTCTCTCTCTCTCTCTCTCTCTCTCTCTCTCTCTCTGCTTTTCTCTCCTCCTTCTTCCCTTCCATAACCCACCTCACTTTGCATGGCGTACCTATCCACGTCTCTGCCTCTTGCCCACTGCCGCGTGTGTCCCTGCCCAGGACCAGCCACCTTTGGAGACCTGCGGCATGGTCTCATGGCTAGCCCATCTGTCTGTCTCTCCTCGTGGCCTGCTGTAGCCACTCAGGGAACTGCGCTGTCTTTGCCTGGGACTGGCTGCTCTCGGGATCTGCTGCCTGCTGTCACATGGCCTGCTGCCACCGCTGTGGGACCTGCAGCGTTTCTGCCGCTGCAGCGTTTCTGCCGCTGCAGCTGCAGGGGATCCGCAGCATTTTAATTAATCTATTACAATAACCTCATCCTGTAGAGCAGTGGTTCTCAACCTTCCTAATGGTATGACCCTTTAACCCAGCTCCTCATGTTATAGTGACTGAACCGTAAAATTATTTTTGTTGCTACTTCATAACTGTAATTTTGCTCAGTTATGGAGTGCAATGTAAATATATGATATGCAGGATATCTGATAAGCCACCCCAGTGGAAGAAGGGTCATTGGAGAATCCCAGGAGTTGTGACCCACAGGTTGAGAACCACTGTTGTAGAGCCCAGGGTTCTTGCACGGCAGTACATTCCACTCAACTCCCCCATCCTTGTTTTCTCATTTGTTTTATTTTCATATTTTTCTTTATCTGTGTGTGCATGCATGACTCGCATGCACCCCAAGTATGAAAGTCAGACAACTTCGGGGAGTGAGTGGATCCCAGGGACCAAACTCGGGTCCTCAGGCTTGGCTGTGCCATCTCCCAGGCCCTATTAGCTTTTGGAAGAAGAACTCACGCGTCCAGGGCTAGCTTCCAACTACCCATCCCCTGAAGGATGACCTTGAACTTCCGATCTTCTTCGTCCCTACCTTCTGAGTGCTGGAATTATGGATAGGTTCTTTGTGCTGCGAGGTTCATGTGGTATAGGTTGGAACCTAGAATTTATGCCTGTGAGGCAAACACGCTACCAAGTGAGCTGTATCTCAAGCCCCTTGTTCGTTTTTCTGTTTCTGTTTTGTTTTTAAACAGCTTCGCTCCATAACCTAGGCTGGCTTGAATTCTATCTGTACCTTTTATTCCCTTTATTTCATGGTCCAGAGTGCTGGACCTGGCTGAGCCTTCTTAAACCTGTGGTCTCTCAGACCACTAGTCAGCACTCTCTCTACCATCCATGTCTCCATCCCCTCCGGTCTTCATGGCTCCGGAAATCCTTCTCCTCCATGAGCAGGTGCGACTAGCCCACTCCCCACCTGCTATCTCTCCTCCCCACAGGTCCTCCTGGTAGCAGCCATCCACACAGAGCGTTCAGTGGACGACCGCCGTGAATGAAGGGAAGCGATGGTGAATGAGTCATCCGCGCTTTTTAAAATCATCTATTATCCTAAAATATCAGTGCCGCGGTCCCGTATCTAATTATAGGATCCATTCATCCGTACGCTCACTTCTCCATCCTCGGGGACCCAAAGATAAATATGAACAGGATAAACATTTTTCCTAGACTGTTAAAGAACTTGTGCTTATTAGGGAAACTGGGACATTTCCTTCCTTTGGGATAAGGTTTGCCAGCCCCCAAACATCTTTTAAGAATCCACATCTAGCAGGGCAATGGTGACGCACGCCTTTAATCCCAGCACTCGGGAGGCAGAGGAAGGCGGATCTCTGTGAGTTCAGGACCAGCCTGGTCTACGAGAGCTAGTTCCAGGACAGGCTCCAAAGCTACAGAGAAACCCTGTCTCGAAAAACCAAAAAAAAAAAAAAAAAAAGAATCCACATCTAGACGCATGCTGCTGTCAAATTGAATGTTTAAGACTTCAGGTCTGCCATCCAAAGAGCGGCAGAATTCCTTCTTTTGTGAAAAACCGCATTCTTATTGTTTCCCACTCAAAGAGACACTTAAGTTTGCTTCCCACCAGGTTTGAAGCTGGGGCCTAATGTGGCTGAAAATGCTTTGGGCCCAGAGAGGAAATCCAATGCCCCAGGGCTGTGGGCTGAATGGCTGCCTTGTTACCAAGGGCCTTCTGCTTTGTCTGCCTGGGATCTCAAATGACATGTTTGGACACAAAGTCTCTTAGGTAAAAATGACTACATTTGCCAGTGCTCCTAATTTAGACCTTGGTTTATTATTTCAGAGTCTTTTTTTTTCTTTTTCATGATTAGATTCAGTGAGACTTTACAGCGGAATCACGACCCTCATTTTAAAAACGCATTTGCTTGGTGTTTTGGTATCCTTGTTCCCCCTTTTCCTCCTCCCTGCCCCTCCAAAGTTTCCTCTGACAGAGAGCTGTCTGGGCCTGCACTGAAGATTTCACCTTCCTGCTGTCAAGGTCATTTTCTTAACCTCTCTGAGAGATTTATCAAGAGGTTTTTAAAACCTTTCTGTGTGACAGGAGCAGAGAGAAGCCAGTGGGGGCGGGGGAGCGGGAGAGCAGACTCCTTGGGGAACTGAGGGAGAGAGGCCGCTTACCTAATAACTTTTCTCAGGCCAACAGATGAAGTGGTTCCTGAGCCCCAGCAAGGTTTGGACCAAGGGACCTAGGAGCAGAGGAATCACAATCTTTTCATCCGAGGTGTGGTCTGTGCTCCCCACTCAACATGCGCGGTAATTGCTTTGTTGTTGTTTATTAACTATTCGGTGAGCATGATGCTCCAGCCTCTGCCGTCTCACTGGCCGCAATTTCGGCAGAAAATCGCTAAAGATGATGTCATCCTTTACCACCTTTCTATCACTGCTGCCCTTTACCAACAACTAAAAAGCTGGCATGTTGGTTCTCAAACCCGGGCTAACCGTGATGCCCACTGATATAGCAAAACTGATGCTGGACACCAGCTTCTCCCCGCACCCCTCAGTCCCTACCTGTTCCAGGCATACCCTGCACCCTGCCTTATACTTCTCCAGCCCAGGGACTGGCCTGGGCTGCCCTTCCCCCACCTGCTCTTCCCTATACAGCCTAGCTATTTTGCCTATGGGATCCTTTTGCCTTTTTTGACCCTTTTTGGTTTCTTGGCCTCCTGGTCCCCCCCTCTTCCTGGACCTGGCTCAGTTTGCTGGTCCCGTTCACGCTGGACCCTCCCAGATGCCCTAGCCCCTGGCTATGCTCTCCCTCACAACCACTACAAACCTTCCCCTCTGCCACACCTCGGAGCACTCACGTCCTCCATTCACCTACTCAACAACCTTGCTGTGTTGTTGCTTATTAAGTGTTCTGTGACCTTGTTGCTCTGGCCTCTGGGTTCTCACCAACTGCAGAAAGAGGCCTTTCCCAGGGATAGCCAGTGCTGTAATTAAAAAAAAAAAAAAAAGAAAGAAAGAAAGAAAGAAAGACACCCACCATGAGTCAGAGCTCGGGTGGAGAGTTTTTTTTTATTAGGGGAAAGTGAATGGGTAAAGGGGGGAGGGGAGAGGGGAGACAGGCCTCTGAGGACAGGAGCAGCAGAAAAGAAGAAAGAGGCAGGGGGAGAGAGACAAAGAGACAGAGACAGAGACAGAGAGACAGGCAAAGAATCGTCTAGAGAGAGAGAAAGGAAGACACAGGAGGTGGGCAAGGCCCGCCTTTTATAAGGGACCGTAGTGAATGGGCACAGGAGGTGCTCTTAGTGGCTGCAGCTATCCTGTCAGGACCCCAAAGGCAGGCCAGTACAAATGCCTGAATACTAAAACCTGTAATGCCTAGACCCGCGAAGTCCCCCAAAAACCAACAAGGAGACCAAGTCCGGGATGTAAAAGCAAAGAGCCTTTATTTTTTCAAGGTTGCAAATTCCGTCTCTCCGTGTGTCCAACGTATTGGAATAATCAGAGAGGCCCCAGCTCAGAGTCGGGTTTTCATAGTAGTAAAGGTGGGGGTGAGGGGTTTCTAAGATTCAGAACCTCTGATTGGCTGACATTCCTCTAGGGTGTCCTGGTGAATGTGTGCTGGCAGGTGATCCTATCTACAAGGGTTGGAACGTTAGGAATTTCCTTTGGATGGTCTGTTCTAGGGTGGTGCCTGGGTAATCTCAGTTTGTGGTTCTTTCTGCAACCAGGTATTGCCTCAGGGTAAACTACTGAGACTCAGACCTCCATTAAACTTATCATGGCTGAGTCCTACTCTGGCAGGTGATAACAGTTGAAAGCTGAAAACTTCCTTTGGGTGGTCTGTTCCTATTAAGCTTATCGTGGCCAGGTCCTACAACACCCAGTATTAGCATGTTCTTGGAAGTAGCATCTAGCCCACCTTTCCAATATAGATCCCATACCAGATTACACTCCAGGGGATCACGTTCCTCTGCTCATTCCAAGTTCCAGATGACTAGTGACAGCCCCCATGCGAGGGCAATCAAACCTGCCTCCCCCCTCACTTGTCCTTCCTGTGAAAATCACTCCCCACCAGGTCTCCCGTGGGCCCCAGGTGGTACGGCACAGCATACTGTGCCTCCCGTTGCTAGGAAACCACCCACAGAAGAGGAATCCATCCTCGTTTCCCTAGAATCCCACATATCCCAGGCTGGCTTCAAACTGATTCTGTAGCCAGAAGATGTCTGTTTTCTATGGCTGTGATAGAACACCATGGCCAAAGTACCTTGAAGAGGAAAAAGTTTATTTGGCTCTTATGGTCCTTCCCCGTTATGGTCCATCATGAAGGGAAGTAAGGGAAACATGAGGACCTGAATTTAACTGCCAGAAACCTTGGGTGTTTGAGAGTGAGCTTATTGAGCAGTAGGGTTGCCATCCTCGGCTGCACATGAGCTGACAAGTTTACTCTGTCTGAGGCCATGTTGTTGATTAGGTCGGTACGATAAATAACCAGGCCAGTTTAAGAATAACAATTATATTTTAATGGTTATAAGGGGAAACTCAGCCTACAAGAGTGGGAGGTCCGACTTCCTATCTGTCCGGTGGGAGCTGCGCGCAGAGAGAGCGCGCACCTGAGTCCTCCCAGTTTTTTCTCCTCGGCTCCAGGTAGCCATGCCTTAACTAGATGTGATTGATTGACAGAGTTTCCCCATCAAGGCCGTGAGGAGGCAGAAGAGCTGAGACTGAACCTCTTTGTTTCATCGCTACTGAAGGGTGACTCAACTCTCATCTTTTGGTCTCATCACCTGCTTCTTATGCCTGCTGCTTTTTAAGGTGCCTTTTCCTCAGTTTTGTTCCCAAATACTTTCGCAGTCCACCAAATCATGTCTGGATGTAAGAGATGGAGATCTGGGGTGTCCTGTGTCCTCTCTGCTAAGCACAGCAGCCATTAACCAACTTCATCAGAAGCAGTGAAGACTCTTTTTTTTTTTTTTAATTGCAACACTGTTTGGCCAATTGCTTAGGTATATTCCTAACTAGCTCTTATATCTTAAATTAACCTATTTCTATTAATCAGTGTATTGCCATGAAGCTGTGGCTTACCTGTAAGGTTCTGGGCGTCTTTCTCCTTTGGCAGCTACATGGCATCTGCCTGACCTCACCTTCTTTCTCCCTGCATTCATTTAGTTTTCACTCCTTGCTATATTCTGCCCCCCCATAGGCCAAAACAGCTTCTTTATTAACCAATGATAATAAAACATATTCACAGCATACAGAAGGAAATCCCACACCATATAACCCATTGCCCCACACTGTAACCAGGTGTTGCCTATCATGTTGTTAATGCCCAAGTAAGTGTAGCAGTCAAGGCAACTGTGAGAGAGAATCCGGCCACATAAGTCCAGATTCAGCATCTCTCTGCTTTCGGGGTTGACATGGAAGTCACAGCTTGACACCTCGGGCTCTGTATTGGTCTTTTTTTTCCCCATGATATTTATTGAGCTCTACATTTTTCTCTACTCCCCTCCCTGCCTCTTCCCTCCCTCTTCAACCCTCCCCCAAGGTCCCCATACGCCCAATTTACTCAAGAGATCTTGTCTTTTTCTACTTTCTACTTCCCATGTAGATTAGATCTATGTAAGTCTCTCTTAGTGTCCACATTGTTGTCTAAGTTCTCTGGGATCGTGGTTTGTAGGCTGGCTTTCTTTGCTTTATGTTTAAAAACCACCTATGAGGGGGCTGGAGAGATAGCTCAGTGGTTAAGAGCACTGGTTGCTCTTCCAGAGGTCCTGAGTTCAATTCCCAGCAACCAAATGGTGGCTCACAACTATCTGTAATAAGATCTGGTGCCCTCTTCTGGCATGTGTATACATAATAAATGAATTAATTAAAAAAAAACCACCTATGAGTGAATCCATGTGATAATTGTCTTTCTGTGTCTGGGTTACCTCACTCAAAATAATGTTTTCTAGTTCCATCCATTTTCCTGCAAAATTCAAGCTGTCATTATTTTTTTCTGCTGTGTAGTACTCTATTGTGTAAATGTACCACATTTTTTTAATTCATTCTTAGATTGAGGGGCATTTAGGTTGTTTCCAGGTTCTAGCTATGACAAACAAAGCTGCTATGAACATAGTTGAGCCCATGTCCTTGTGACACGATTGAGCATCCTTTAGATATATACCCAAAAGTGGCATTATTGGGTCTTGAGGAAGGTTGTTTCTTAATTTTCTGAGAAATCACCATACTGACATCCAAAGGGGTTGTACCATCTTGCATTCCCACCAGCAATGCAGAAATGTTCCCTTTTCCCCACAACCTCTCCAGCATAAGTTGTCATCAGTGTTTTTGGTCTTGGCCATTCTTATAGGTGTAAGATAGACTCTCAGAGTTGTTTTGATTTGCATTTCTCTGATGACTAAGGATGTTGAACATTTCCTTAAGTGTCTTTCAGCCATTTTAGATTCCTCTGTTGAGAGGTCTCTGTTTAGGTCTGTACTCCATTTTTTTATTGGATTATATGATCTTTTGGTGTCCAATTTCTTGTGTTCTTTGTATATTTTGGAGATCAGACCTCTGTCTGATGTGGGGTTAGTGAAGATTTTTTCCCATTCTATAGGCCGTCGTTTTGTCTTGTTGACTGTGTCCTTTGCTTTACAGAAGCTTCTCAGTTTCAGAAGGTACCACTGATTAATTGTTTCTCTCAGTGTCTGTGCTGCTGGGGTTCTATTTAGGAAGTGGTTCCCTGTGCCAATGCATTCAAGTGTACTTCCCACTTTCTCTTCTATGAGGTTCAGTGTGGCTGGCTTTATGTTGAGGTCTTTGATCCATTTGGACTTGAGCATTGGAGACTCTTAAGATTGAGCATGGTGGCAGTTCCTCAAAAGAAGTGGGGAGGTCACTAACCACCCCCCACTGAGATTCAGCACCCCTCCTGCTGCTCCCTTCCAGCTGTAGGGCAGAGTGAGCTGCCCCAACCTGTGTGGTCTTGGTAGGTGCTAGAGCAGCCTTTCTCAACCTGTGGGTCGCGAACAACCCTTTCACAGGGGTCACCTAGGACCATCAGAAAACACAGATTTTGCATGAATATTCATAACAGTAGCAAAATTACAGTTATAAAATAGCAATGAGATAATTTTATAGTGGGGGATCATCACAACACGAGGAATTGTATTAAAGGAAGAATTGCATTAGGAAGGTTGAGAAGCTCTGTGCTAAAGTATATAGAGAAACACTAACTGAGGGAGGAAATCCAGCTATCTAGCTATGAGGGAGTCATCATGCGCTCTGAGGCAAGACTTTCCAGGTGGTGCTGCTTTGGGATCCCTGAAGTAAGCCAAACTCCCTGGTTCACCATCCTAGAGTCAGGTAGAATTCTTTGGGTCTGTGTCCCATCCTACTCCCCCAACCCTGTTCCACCCAACCCCCTACCTACCCACCCTCGGGTAAGCGGATACTTGTTTACGTTTTTCAGGAAAAGTATACTCAACAGCTCTAATGGTAGTTCAAAACACCAATGGGTTCTCCAAACATCAGTGTTCTCAGAGCTGTGTGCCATGGGGCATCCTAAGCGTGGCATGGTCTCTGAATACAGAGGTCACATTCTAAATCAGGATCTATGGCTACAACAGGAGGAAAATCGCAAAATAGAGAATTAGTCAGCTGACAACTTATAGGGTTCAAAATATACACAGATGTCTGGCAAGATGGCTCAGTGGGTACAGGAGCTTGCCAAAGCCCAAAGAGCTGAGTTCCATCCCCACATGCTGGAAAGAGAGAACTGATTCCCACAAATTGTCCTCTGAACTTGACACATGGCCCTACCAAACATAACTAAGTAAATGTAATTTTTAAAAATATCCAGACGGGCCGGGCAGTGGTGGTGCACGCCTTTAATCCCAGCACTCGGGGAGGCAGAGGCGGGCGGATCTCCAGGAGTTCAAGGCCAACCTGATCTACAGAGTGAGTTCCAGGATTGGCTCCATAGCTACTGAGAAACCCTGTCCTGAAAAACAACGACAACAAATATCCAGACAAAAATCCAAAGGAGATCAGCAAAGACTTCCCTGGATAGAAGATTCTGAATGAGACGTTGAAGAATGGGGAGTATTTGGGCAAGGAAAAGATAAGGGGGTGGCAAGATGGCTCAGCACATAAAATAACATACTGCAAAAGCTTGACAGCCTGAGCTCACCTTCCCGAAACCGTGTGAGAAGCTGGATATCATGGCTCACCCATGATGCCAGCACTGCTACAGCGAGACGGAAGCGGAGACAGGAAAACCAGCTGGAACACACAGGCTGTGCAGTGGGAGTATTTCATAGCCGGGTCTTCATTGGGATTTGCATATGTGGAGGGAATGCCCTCCAAAGTTGCAAATTTAATCTTTTTAGTCTTGGGAAGCATGGCTTTTAACTGATAAGCCTGTTATAAAGTAAGTGTTTGAAGAAAATCAGTTAACTGGAAATTATAGGTGGTATAATTTACAATAGAAATAGACAGTTTGGAGCAAAGAACAAGAGCTAGTTCCTAATTTGTGCACAAGGGTTGGGAGGGGAAAAAAGAAAAAGAAAGGAAGGAAGAACAGTGGGAAAATCCAGAAACTCAGAGAGAAACTTGGCTTGCTGACCAAGCTGGGCGAGGGAGATCACGCAGTGCTTACGAAACATGTTGAGCCTCCTTCTGAGTTAGCTCCCCACTTTTTCTTTTTCCCATTTCCTCTGCAATTTTATATACATCACATTCCCAGAACAGCGTAAGGGATGCCAGAAGTTTCTTTGACTAGAACCAAGAAGAACATGTAACCCAGCTCTAACGAGAACCCTGGCCAGCTTCCCCAGAGATGAGAAAATGCTCGCGTTAGCCAAGCACAGGAAGGTCTCATTCGTTTTCTTGGGTAACATTGGAAAATAAAATAAAGTTTCATCATGAAAGTAAAACTTCAGCCACATCTATCAGGGTGGCTATTTGCAAAACAAAACAGAAAATCCCAAGTGTTCTTAAGGCTGTGAGAAACCCACTGGTGGGAATGTTGGGAAATGCCGATTAGGAAATAATCAGTAGTGGCCTCATTGGAAACCCATTCCCACACTAGGCATTTCAGAGGGATGGAATACGGGGGCGGGGGGTGGGGAGGTGGATTGGGAGTAGAAAGTGGCCGTCTTGCCTCATGTATTGCAAGAGTGCAGGAACCACCGAACCATGGTTTGTAACAGGCAAAATCTGGAACATCCTCAGTGCCCAGCAGCAGATTTCGTGAGGAGGCTGTCATAAAGAGGAATTCACAAAGAGGAGTGAGACACCAGGCACAGGTGCTGCAGGGATAATGGTGACGCAATGCTGAGCTAGGGAGGCTTGACTTGTGCGACCCTGTCCGTATAAAGTTCCCAAGCAGCACCACTAAACACTAATAGGGAAGGAAGTGTTCACTGCGGAGCTCGAGGTACTGGGAGCTGGTTGGAGGGGAACCGCAGACTGTATGGATTGTGCATAGGGTGGGGTCTTGGCGTACAGGCAAGAATCTGCTTCCTAACAGTTCTCATCTTAAAGGGAATATATACCATGGGATAATCTCAAATGTGATATTGAGCAAAGGAGACTTGACCTGGTATGATTTTGCCTATATAAAGTTCCCAAAATGGAGCAGGAGAGATGGCTCAGCCATTAAGGGTACTTGCTGCTCATCCAGGAAACCTGAGTTAAGTTCTCAAGACTTATACCAGATGACTCATAGTTGCCTTCAATTCCAGCTTCAGGGGATCCAATGCCACCTCCTGACCTCTTTGTGAACCTTTGCACACAGTGCAGACATGGACAGACAGACACAGAAATAAATATTTTTAAAAGCCCCAAGTAACAAAGCTAAGCATTATTTAGGTTCATCCCTAGGAGGGAAGTAACTGAAATTTAAGATAATGGGATAAGGGACAGGTGGGCAGTTGCTTTAAAAATTAGCATTGTCGCCGGGCAGTGGTGGCACACACCTTTAATCCCAGCACTCGGGAGGCAGAGGCAGGCGGATGTCTGTGAATTCGAGGCCAGCCTGGTCTATAAGAGCTAGTTCCAGGGCAAGCTCCAAAACTACAGAAAAACCCTGTCTCAAAAAACAAAAAACAAAAATTGGCATTGTCAACATGATGGTGGTGGTGCAGTTAATTAAAGCAGTGCTTTAATCCCAGCACTCAGGAGGCACAGGAAGGAGAGATATGAGTTCAAGACCAGCCTGGTCTACAAAGCAAGTTCCAGGACAGCCAGGGTTACACAGTGAAACCCTGTCTGGAAAAAAATACAAATAATATAATAAATTAATTAATAAAACTTGACATTGTCATATGACCTAGCAGATCCACTTCCCAATCTCTACCCAGGAGAAATCCAGGCAGGATCCACACAAGCACTCGTGCACTGTAGCAAGTCTTTCTCTGTCCTGCCACCTCCCAAATAATGACACAGAAATTTCTTAATTATTATCAAAGTTCAGCCTTAATTTAGGCTTGCTTCTAACTAACTCTTATAACTTAAATTAACCCATTTCTATTAATTTTCGTGCTGCCACGTGGCTTGTGACTTTTACCTCTCTCTCCTCTATGCCCTGCTTCCTCTGCATCCTGCAGGCAACCCAATCTTTGTTCATCTCTGAGTTCTCTCTGTCCCCAGAAGTCCCACCTAACCTCTTCCTGTCTAGCTATTGGCCATTCAGCTCTATTAAGCCAGTCACAATGACACGTCTTCACACAGTGAAAAGGAATATTCTGCAATAGTATACGACAGATCTTCCTCATGTCATTGCTGTGTCTCTATTCTGCTTTATGAGGGCATGACAGTCTCTCCATGCTCTCTACTGCTGACTGACGTTTAAGATGTCTTGGAGGGGCTGGAGAGATGGCTCAGAGGTTAAGAGCATTGCCTGCTCTTCCAAAGGTCCTGAGTTCAATTCCCAGCAACCACATGGTGGCTCACAACCATCTGTAATGGGGTCTGGTGCCCTCTTCTGGCCTGCAGGCATACAAACAGACAGAATATTGTATACATAATTAATAAATAAATATTTTAAAAATTAAAAAAAAAAAAAAAGATGTCTTGGAATTTACCTGTTATAAAGAGTGGCCCAGTGATTCCTAGACTCTGGTAACAGACAGACAGGGTGTTTGATTTCTACTTCAAATCCACCTCCTTGTATTAGAAATAACTAAAGTGGGTGCTGCTTTTTCAATGGTTCTTACTGCCAGCTCCAAATCAATGCCTCCCTAAATTTCTAATGAAGGAGAACTAACTAAAAGCACAAATTTCAGGATCTCAAACCCAAGCCTCACAAATCAGACAATCCTTGGAACATACAGAGGACTTTTTTTTTTAATGCATTGGTGTTTTGTCTGCATGTTAGAAGTCATGCGGGTGCTGGGAATTGAACGCAGGTCCTCTAGAAGAGCAGCCAGTGCTCTTAACAACTGAACTATCTCTCCAGTCCACAAGATCTTTTTTTTTTTAAGTGCCTTAATTAACTCCTGGAGTTGCTCTGCCTTGGTTTCCTTAAATGATGGACTATGACCAAGGCAGGTAAGCAAAAAAACAAAACAAAACAAAACAAAACAAAAAAAAACCCCACCAAAACCAAAACAAAACCCCTTTGCTTCACCGAGTTGCTTTGGCCATGGTCTTCATCACAGTAATAGAAAGCCGACTAGAGCAGGCAGTGGTGGCGCATGCTTTTAATCCCAACACTCAGGAGGCAGAGACAGGCAGAGCTCTGTGAGTTTGAGACCAGCCTGGTTTATAAAGCAAGAAACCCTGTCTTGAAAAACCAGAAAAGAAAACTAGGACAATTATTGTTCTGCATAAACACACACACACACACATGTGCCTATAAGATAAAGTCCTACAAGTACACTTAACAAATAAGAAAATTTGTAGTCTCAATAAATATATTTGATTTGCTATTTGTAGTTACAAGTATTTGGTCGTTATCACTAAACTGCCCTATGAGGACTTAGTATCACTCCAAGTTTGGGAAGGATTTTTTGGAAAGGGAGAGCGTGGTTGCCTATCAGAGGCACATGTACTAGGTCACAGTCCCTGTACTAGGGTTTAAATTTCAGAGAGTGAACAGAAAATACAGACAAAGCTCATCCCTGGCAGCCACGGTTCCCAGTGTCTGTCTCCATAGCAATCACTGGATGGAAGTTTCCATGCCTCTCCTGACAGTTGGGATTCTTGTTCTTTCTAGTCATTGTTCTCAAATAGGTCATAGTCCATGCTCTCTGCTGTGGTTCAGAAGGAAGATGAAGCCACATTTTGAAGTCTTTTGCAGACATCATCCAGACCAAAGCACTGCTTCAAAGTGAACGTTGCCAGAGCCAGGCCAGAGGTGAGCCATGCGCAGGGAACTTGGAGCACTCCTGCCTCTGGAGGAACTTCTCATTTATGAATACAAGAACCAAAGGATGGAAACTTTAGACACAATTGTGTTCTCTAGGATGGCAAGAACGTTCCAGCCCTAGAGAATCATTACTTTGAGGCTCCGCCAGGAGCTGAAGACAATATAACCAAGCATTGGATTAGAAGTGCACTCTTCCACAAAGGCGAAGGATTCTTGGCGCAAAAACAAGACACTCTTTTGGGAGGCCTTTACTTTTATATAGTAGGAAATTTTACTGTAAAACTTTCTGTTATGCTTCTGCTTTAAATTCTTGGTCCTCCTCAGAGTCTGATAGACAGAAGTAGAAACAAAATAGAAGCATGAGGGCTTGAGAGATGGCTCAGTGGTTAAGAGCATTGCCTGCTCTTCCAAAGGTCCTGAGTTCAATTCCCAGCAACCACATGGTGGCTCACAACCATCTGTAATGAGGTCTGGTGCCCTCTTCTAGCCTGCAGGCATACACACAGACAGAATCTTGTATACATAATAAATAAATAAATATTAAAAAATAATAATAAAAAATAGAAGCATGGAACTACAGAGGGAAGCGGAATTCTCTCTCTCCTCTCTCATCCTTTCTCTCATGGGATTTTATTGTTATTGTAGGGGGATTGCCGTTTGGTTTGATTTGTTTTGTCTTCTGGTTTGAGATATAACATCATTGATCCCTTGTTGGTAGGAACTCAACATGGAGTTCACACTGACCTCAACCTCACAGCAATACTCTTGCTTTAGCTTCCCAGATACTGACATTATAGATGTGCACATTACATCTGGCTGGATTTTCATTTGACTATGACATGGTTTTGTAGGTTTTTGTTTATTTTTTGCTTTATTTCTTTTTTTTCCATGATATTTATTGAGCTCTACATTTTTCTCTGCTCCCCTCCCTGCCTCTCCCCTCCCCCCTTCAATCCTTCCCCAAGGTCCCCATGCTCCCAATTTACTCAAGAGATCTTGTCTTTTTCTACTTTCTACTTCCCATGTAGATTAGACCTATGTAAGTCTCTCTTAGTGTCCATATTGTTGTCTAAGTTCTTTGGGATTGTGGTTTGTAGGCTGGCTTTCTTTGCTTTATGTTTAAAAACCACCTATGAGTGAGTCCATGTGATAATTGTCTTTCTGTGTCTGGGTTACCTCACTCAAAATAATGTTTTCTAGTTCCATCCATTTTCCTGCAAAATTTAGGCTGTCGTTATTTTTTTCTGCTGTGTAGTACTCCATTGTGTAAATGTACCACATTTTTCTTATCCATTCTTTGATCGAGGGGCATTTAGGTTGTTTCCAGGTTCTGGCTATGACAAACAAAGCTGCTATGAACATAGTTGAGCACATGTCCTTGTGCCACGATTGAGCATTCTTTAGATATATACCTAAAAGTGGTATTATTGGGTCTTGAGGAAGGTTGTTTCTTAATTTTCTGAGAAATCGCCATACTGACATCCAAAGGGGTTGTACCACCTTGCATTCCCATCAGCAATGCAGAAGTGTTCCCTTTCCCCCACAACCTCTCCAGCATAAGTTGTCATCGGTGTTTTTGATCTTGGCCATTCTTATAGGTGTAAGATGGAATCTCAGAGTTGTTTTGATTTGCATTTCTCTGATGACTAAGGATGTTGAACATTTCCTTAAGTGTCTTTCAGCCATTTTAGATTCCTCTGTTGAGAGGTCTCTGTTTAGGTCTGTACTCCATTTTTTTTGTTGCAATGAGGGGTTTGGGCTGCGTTCCCGGCGCAGGGCCCCTTGTGCCATCCGGCTCCCGGTGTGTACCCGAAATAATTACACGGAAACTGTATTCATTGAAATACTGCCTGGCCCATTAGCTCTAGCCTCTTATTGGCTAACTCTCACATATTTGTTTAACCCATTTTTAATAATCTGTGTGTTGCCACTAGTCGTGGCTTACAGGGAAAGATTCAGCATCTCTGACCTGGCAGGCTTCATGGTGGGCGGCTCTCTCTAACTCTGTTGCCTTCCCAGCATTCTGTTCTCGTTATCCTGTCTATCTAAGTCCTGCCCTATCATAAGGCCAAGGCAGTTTCTTTATTAACCAAAAAAAGCAACCCAAATACAGAAAGGCCCTCCTACACCATTTTTTATTGGATTATGTGATCTTTTGGTGTCCAATTTCTTGAGTTCTTTGTATATTTTGGAGATCAGACCTCTGTCTGATGTGGGGTTGGTGAAGATCTTTTCCCATTCTGTAGGCTGTCGTTTTATCTTGTTGACCATGTCCTTTGCTTTACAGAAGCTTCTCAGTTTCAGGAAGTACCACTGATTGTTTCTCTCAGTGTCTGTGCTGCTGGGGTTCTATTTAGGAAGTGGTTCCCTGTGCCAATGCGTTCAAGTGTACTTCCCACTTTCTCTTCTATAAGGTTCAGTGTGGCTGGCTTTATGTTGAGGTCTTTGATCCATTTGGACTTGAGTTTTGTACATGGTGATAGATATGGGTCTATTTTCATTTTTATGCATGTTGATATCCAGTTATGCCAGCACCACTTGTTGAATATGCTTTCTTTTTTCCATTTGATATTTTTTGCTTCTTCATCAAATATCAATGTTCGAAGATGTGTGGATTGATATCCTGGTCTTCTATTCAGTTCCATTGGTCCTCCTGTCTGTTCTTATGCCAGTACCAGGCTGTTTTCAGTACTGTACCTCTGTAGTAGAGTTTGAAGTCAGGGATTGTGATGCTTCCAGATGTTCTTTTATTGCCCAGGATTGTTTTGGCTATCCTTGTTTTTTTTTTTTTTTTTTTTTTTTTTTTTTTTTTTTTTTTTTTTTTTTTTTTTTTTTTTTTTTTTTTTTTTTTTTTTGCTTTTCCAAATGAAGTTGAGTACTATTCTTTCAAGGTCTTTGAAGAATTTTGTTGGGATTTTGATTGGCATTGTGTTGAATCTGTAGATTGTAGGACTGCCATTTTTACTATATTAATTCTGCCTACCCAAGAGCATGAGAGGTCTTTCCACTTTCTGGTGTATTCTTCACTTTCTTTCTTCAAAGATTTAAAGTTCTTGTCATACTTCCACTTGTTTGGTTAGAGTTACTTCGAGATATTTTATGCCATTTGTGGCTATTGTGTAGGGTGTTGATTCTTTGATTTCTTCCTCAGCCCTTTTATCATCTGTGTACAGGAAAGATACTGATTTTTTTTTAGTTAATCTTGTATCCTGCTACATTGCTGAATGTGTTTATGAGTTGTAGAAGTTCCTTGGTAGAATTTTTGGGATCACTTATGTAAACTATCATATCATCAGCAAACAGTGAGAGTTTGACTTCTTCTTTTCCAATTTGTATCCCCTTGATCTCCCGTTGGTGTCTTACTGCTCTAGCTAGGATCTCAAGAACTATATTGAATAGGTATGGAGAGAGTGGACAACCTTGTCTTGTTCCTGATTTCAGTGGAATCGCTGGGAGTTTCTCTCCATTTAGTTTGATGTTGGCTATTGGCTTGCTGTATATTGCCTTAATTATGTTTAGGTATGTTCCTTGGATCCTGGCTCTCTCCAAGACCTTTATCATGAAGGGATGTTGTATTTTGTCAAATGCTTTTTCAGCATCTAATGAGATGATCATGTGGTTTTTTATTTTTCAGCTTGTTTATATGGTGGATTACATTGACAGATTTTCGTATGTTGAACCATCCCTGCATCTGTGGGATGAAGCCGACTTGGTCATGGTGGATGATGGTTCTGATGTGTTCTTGGGTTCTATTTGCTAGTATTTTATTTAGTATTTTTGCATCAATGTTCATGAGTGAGATTGGTCTGTAATTCTCTTTCTTAGTATTGTCTTTCTGTGGTTTGAGTATCAGGGTAATTGTAGCCTCATAAAAAGAGTTTGGGGCTGGAGAGATGGCTCAGAGGTTAAGAGCATTGCCTGCTCTTCCAAAGGTCCTGAGTTCAATTCCCAGCAACCACATGGTGGCTCACAGTCATCTGTAATGGGGTCTGGTGCCTTCTTCTGGCCTGCAGGCATACACACAGACAGAACATTGTATACATAATAAATAAATAAATATTTTAAAACAAAAGAGTTTGACAATGTTCCCTCTGTTTCTATTGTGTGGAATAATTTCAGGAGTATTGGTATTAGTTCCTCTTTGAAAGTCTTGTAGAATTCTGAGCTGAAACCATCTGGTCCTGAGCTTTTTTTTTGTTTGGGAGACTTTTGATGACTGTTTCTATTTCTTCAGCAGTTATAGGTCTGTTTAATTTGCTTATCTGGTCTTGATTTAATTTTGGTAAGTGATATTTATCGAGAAAGTTGTCCATTTCCTTTAAGTTTTCCAATTCTGTGGAGTATAGGTTTTCAAAATGTGACCTGATGATCCTCTGTATATGTCCCCCTTTTCATTTCTGATTTTGTTAATTTGGATATTCTCTCTCTGCCTTTTGGTTAGTTTGGATAAAGGTTTGTCTATTTTGTTGATTTTCTCGAAGAACCAACTCTTTGTCTCATTGATTCTTTGTATTGTTTTCTTTGTTTCTATTTTGTTGATTTCAGCTCTCAATTTGATTATTTCCTGTCATCTAGTTCTCTTAGGTGAGTTTGCTTCTTTTTGTTCTAAAGTTCTCAAATGTTCCGTTAATTCACTAATGTGGGATTTTCCAGCTTCTTTATGTAGGCATTTAGTGCTATGAACTTGCCTCTTAACACTGCTTTCATTGTGTCCCATAAATTTGGGTATGTTGTATGGTCATTTTCATTGAATTTTAGGAAGTCTTTAATTTCCTCTTTTATTTCTTCCTTGACCCATTGATGATTCAGATGAGCACTGTTTAATTTCCATGTGTTTGTGGGTTTTCTGGAATTGGTATTGCTGTTGACTTCTAGTTTTAAAGCATGGTGATCTGATAAGGTACATTGGGTTATTCCAATTTTTTGGCCTGCCTCTGCCTCCTCCCTAGTGCTGGGATTAAAGGCGTGCGCCACCACCGCCTGGCTTGCTTCTGTTTTTTTGTTTTGTTTTGTTTTGTTTTTTTTGAGACAGGGTCTCTCTATGGGGCCTTGGCTGTCCTGGAAGTTGCTTTGTAGACCAGGCTGGCCTCAGACTCTCAGAGATCCAACAGCCTCTGCCTCTTATGTGCTAAGATTAAAGATATGCGCCACCAACGTCTGTCATTAACCATGTTTTTATTTCTATATCTTCTGATGCGCTGATATTATATAGGAATTAAACTTTCTAGATGAGCAATTAAACTTCTAGAGTAGTGAAGTTCTAAAGAATAAAAAATTACAGGGGCCCACCTGTAACCTCAGATAAGCTTTCTGAGAAGCCCGCCATCCTGAGTTTGATCCCAGGAAACCATGTGGTTGAAGGAGAGAACCAATTCACACAGGCTGTCCTGGCCTCTTCTTGTGTTACTTGGTATTTACGCACACACACACACACATACACACAAATAAGTAAATAAATGTACTAAAAATCAATTAGTAATTGCAGCACTAGGGAGATGTCTGAGTCATTAAGGACCATCTGCTGTAAAAGCGTGAGGCGCTGTGTTTAGAACCCCATTGCCCGTGTAAAGAGCTGGGCAGAGTGGTGCCTATCTGTAATCCCAGCACTGGTAAGGCAGAGACAGGCAGATCCCTAGAGTCCATCGGCCAGCCAGACCAGCTGAAACCGGGAGTCCAAGGCTCGGCGAAAGACACTGGCCTCAAAAAAACTACAAAAGGACTGCGGAAGGTACCTTGCACACTCACACACCCACGCTCCAATACACACGTGTACACGTACACATCCATAATACTACACACACACACACACAATTAGGGATTAGCCCCAGAGCCTTTCTCACGTCAACCTGCAAGTCCTGAAGCTGCAGCCGCAGCTGCCCCTTATTGCATTTGTAGTTGGTTGTTTGCGTTTTACTCTTTTGGCCCTTTGTTCTATGAGGGCCAATCACCCAGCTCCCAAATAAATCACACGAAGTCTTATTCTTCCTTATGAACACCCAGCCTTAGCTTGACTTGTTTCTAGCCGGTTTTTCTTAACTTATCCCGTCTACCTTTTGCCTCTGGACTTTTACCTTTCTCTATTTCTGTATAACTTTTCCTTCCTTCTTATTCCATGTCTGGCTGTGTGGTTGGTGGTTGGCCCATTCTTTTCTCACTCCTTCCTTCATCTCTTCTTCTGTTCTCTCTCCCTGACAGCCCTGCCTATCCTTTCTCCTGCCTTGCTTGTTACCATTCAGCTCTTTCGTAGACCAATCAGGTGTTTTAGACAGGCAAAGTAACACGGCTTCACAGAGTTAAGCAAATGCAACATAAATGAATACAACACATCTTTGCATCATTAAAACAAATGTTCCACAGCAAAAGCAAATGTAGCACACCTTAAAATAATAGTCTACAACACAACCCCCACACCAAGCCAGTGTTTCATTTGTCCTAAGTCATCCAAGGGCCAGGTACCAGTTATCACTTCTACAGCCCAATGCCTGCTGATATCACTCAAATACTCTGACTCAAAGCTGGTTGCCCTGCCCTGCCTTGCCTTACCCCTTGGAAAACCCCAATAAAGGCCCTACCTCCACATTCCCTCCCCTGGAGTTAATTCTTCCTGTAGCCAGGTGTGGCCTTGTTACCTAACAGCAGGAATTTGTGGCATAAAAAGCCACTCATTACAACCAAGACAGGCAAGGCTCCTTTACCGGGACTTAAGCACAAACTGGTCGACTTGGGCTCTAACTAAAAGGATAGCAGAAATAGAGAGGCCGGCTGCTGTTCACAGGACCAAGGAAATGGCGGACGCTTGCCCATTTTTCCAAGTACATCTAAATTTGGTAATTGTCTGGTGGTCATGGCACCAAGTTTTCCTTCTCTCTATTTATCCTATTTATTGTTTGTTTATATGCTTATTTAGGGACAAAGTCTTAGTATGTAGCTCAGGCGAGCCTCTAATTCACTTCAATCCACTGCCCCAGGCTCACAAAAGCTGGGATTATAGGTATGTGTCATAAGGCCTGGTTTAAGATTTTCTTGTGTGCAATCATTTCAGCCTGGATGTTTATAGGTTAAGAGGCATGACTCAACTCAGGAACTGCTGAGCATCTCCTGTTGTTGATGTCGTCTTCCATAAACATCCTGGCCTATGGTTTGCTGGAGCCTTGAAGAAGCTAAGGGACTGTCGTTTGCGTGAGCCACCAAGAAAGCACAAAGTAGGGCACTCACATCAGCACCAGTGGACAATGGTCAAGTTAGAATTGCAGCGTGCTGGGCAGGATGATTCATGCCTGTCAGTCCCAGCTCAGGCGAGGCTGAGCAGGAGCATCACCCTGAGTTATACTGGTCAGCTTGGGCTCCAACAAAAACTGTATTAGAGTCTTTGACAAAATGCATGAGTGTGCATGCATTGTGTATGTATGTGTTGTATGTACTTGTTAGTGTAGGTGTGTGCGTGTGTGTGTATAGGTTGCAGTCGTGTGTGAGCACAGATGTGAAGACCCAAGGCTGATATCAACTGCCTTTCCTCCATCTATTTTTTTGAGATGGGCTAGAATCCCTGGTTTCAGGGGTCTACCTTTCTCCACCCAACAATACTAGAGTTACAGGCACATGCTTACACACACACAGGTTTCTTGTTTGTTTGTTTGTTTTAGTTAATTTTTAACATGTGCGTGCTCTGTCTGCATGTACACCTGCAGGCCAGAGGAGAGCATCAGATCTCATTACAGATGGTTGTGAGCCACCATGTGGTTGCTGGGAATTGAACTCAGGACCTCTGGAAGAGCAGTCAGTGCTCATAACCACTGAGCCATCTCACCAGCGGCCCCCCTACACACAAACACACACACACACACACACACACACACACACGGTTTCTGGGGATCTAAACTTAGGTCCTCAGGTTTATAGGGCAGATACTTCACCAGCTGAGTCATCCCTCACAGCCCTTGGGTGCAACATTTTAATGACCACCGTGTCTATGTGTAAAGCTCCGAAGAATTTGACTCCAGGGTTAAGGACCAAAGGGAACAGACATGATATAAAGACAGATGCCAAGCCTTTTATGTCACTTAGCCATCCATCAGATAGTATCTGTAGGTTACAGTGAAAAGCCAGTATTTAGCAAAGGGCTCCTTCAGGTTCTGAGAAGTAACCTAGGCAACTGTTACCAAAACCTACATCAGAGTCTTATCTCCTGCAGGTCAGTGGGAAGTCAATAATGTTTTACCCAGCTGTGGGACCTCCAAAATTAGGAATTTTCAGGTCAAGAAAGAGCAAATGTGAGTTAGCTTTGACAGGTTGATATTGAAGTTGGTTCTGGGCCTTTCCAAGGGCATCTCGTGGCACAAGGATTTTCTGGTTAATCGTCTTCTCTGCTTTCATGGGGTGAGCCACACCAGTTTTTACTTGGTTTAGTCATATAGGCTCCCTTGTCAGCAAACGTTCCAGTCTTGTGACTTCATCTACCATTATATGGCAAAGCTTTCGAAAGTGTGCTTTCTGTGGGTCTCAAGATAAGGGCCCTGCATTTGTCATTTTGTGCCCTTTAAGTGGTCCCTTTCTCTTTCAGCACAGTATGCCCCATTATAAACTCATGGGCACAAATGTCTGACACTGGGGCTGAAGAAGTAGCTCCATTGGTAGAATACTTGTCCGACATACACAAATCTCTGGGTTCAATCCCAGCCTTGGATAAACTGGACATGGAGCATACACATAATTCCAGGTTACAGAAGTGTAGTAGGAGGTTTCTGTCCCACCTGGTCCTGCAATAAACACACATAAACTATATTATTTGCAATACTGTTTGGCCAACAGCTTAAGCGTATTTCTGGCTAACTCATATCTTAAATTAACCCATCTCCATTAATCTGTGTATTGCCATGAAGTTGTGGCTTATTGAGTAAAGTTCTAGCATCTGTCTCCAGTGGGGCTACATGGCTTCGCCCTGACTCTGCTTTCTTTCTCCCAGCTTTCAGTTTAGTTTTCCCCGCCTAGCTCTGCTCTACGCTATCACAGGCCCAAAACATCTTCTTTATTAACCAATGGTATTCACAGCATACAGAGGGGAATCCCACAACACAGGAGGTTGAGACAGAATATCAGAAGTTCAAAGTCATGACCAGCTACATGGTGACTTCAAGGCCAGCTAGTCTACCTGAGACCCTGGAGGGGGTGGTGGTGGTGGATGTTGTTTTAAGAAAAACTTAAAATTAAATATTGTCAGGCTTGATGATATCTGCCTTTAACCTCAGCATGTGGGAGACAGAGGCAATAGGACTTCTTTGAGTTTGAAGCCAGCCTGGCCTACACGATGAATTAATTCCAGGCTGCTCAGAGCTATACAGTGAGATTCTGTCTCAAAACAGTCTAGAGATTAGACGTCCTGATTTAATCCAGAAGAAGCTGATTTAGGAGACTTCCTGTAGAATGAAACTGGTGCTTTCTATAGTTCTTCAGTCACAGCAATGCTTACCTAGCAACTATGCACAGTTCTACCTGTTTCCATTCATCTGGGAGTCTGTGAAAGCATGACAATAATCTTGTGTGGTGCATGTATCTGTCTGTGGTGTGTTTGTGGGCATGTGTGTGCACAGATGTGCACCTATGGACACAAAGGTCAATGTCAAGTGTCTTCCTCTATGACTCTCTAACTTTGTTTTGTTTTTCCAAGACAGAGTTTCTCTGTGTAGTCCTGGCTGTCCTGGAACCCTCTCTGTAGACCAGGCTAGCCTCAAACTCAGAGATCTGCCTGCCTCTGCCTCCTGAGTGCTGTGTTTAAAGACATGGGCCATCACCACTCACATTTTTTTAATTATTAATTATTTTTTATTTGTAAGAGTGTGTGTGTGTGTGTGGGTGCATACATGCTATAGCATGCATGTGGAAGTCAGAGGCCAGCCCATGGGAAGCAATCCTGTCTTTCTCCTGTATGTGTCCTAGGGATTGAACACAGGTTGTCAGGCTTGGCAGCAAGCACGGTGAGCCATTTTACTGTTCTTCTATCTTGTTTCTTTTGTCATTGTTCTCTTGAATTGTTTGAGTTATTTTTAAGATTATTTATTTTGTGCCGGGTGTTGTTGGTGCACACTTTTAATTCCAGCACTTGGGAGGCAGAGGTAGATGCCTCTGAATTCCTGGCTGGTCCATACTATCTGCATCTTCATCGCACTGAAAGCACTGGTCCATACGATCTGCATCTTCATTGCACTGAAAGCACTGGTCCATACGATCTGCATCTTCATCGCACTGAAAGCACTGGTCCATACGATCTGCATCTTCATCGCACTGAAAGCACTGGGGTTATGTGCATGCACTGCCATGCCTGGCTTTCTACATGGGTGTTGGGGATTCAAACTCATATCTTCATCCCTGCTTAGCAGGTAGTTTACCCACTGAGCCCCTGATGCAGTCCTAATTGTTCTTTAAAGAGCTAAGAATACGGTTTGGTGATAGAATGCTTGCCTAGTATATACAAGAGCCTGCCTTTGAGCCCTAGCACTGAAAAAAAATCGTTTTAAATATAAAACTGTGCCTATTGAAGTTTTTGTTTGTTTGTTTATTTCTCAGTCAACATCTTGGTTGATTCTTGGAACTGCAGAAGTCCAGAACATTTTGGGATCCTGTTATAAAGCAAATTCCTAGTTCCCAGCAATGTTTGCTTTTCTCATCTTTCCTAGCAATAAAAATTTTAATGGCACATAGCCACCCAGAATGGACATGACTCCTGGCAAGCATGGTCAGTGGACTAAATTGGAATCACCTGGATGGATTGATGAGCGATCCCTGTGGCTCCCAACCCTTCGCTTTTCTTGTTGTTGTTTGTCCCTTCCTTACATCCTTACATTTGGAATGTGATGTCACTGGAAGGGCTGGTCCCTAACGATTTTCTGAAGCAATTTGACTGTTTTGTTAAGCAACTGCTATCTGGGGTTTTCTTTCACTCATAGCCAAGCCAAATCATTACTAATTCAGTGGCAAACGGCCTAAATAAAGCGACCAAGGAGGGGGACTTGGTATCGAACTTCATAGCTGCATGGTTTAACTGAGAATGCATCATACAGGCAATGAAGTGCATGGTTTTAATAATTTCAAGTCATTTCTCCTTTGGATATTCACAATAACTACCTGAGTCAGAGAGAGGAAAGACTAAAGGTGAAGCCTACTTCCATTGGCCTGAGAGTCTGTTGTTTTTTTTTTTCTGTCCGGTCTCACCACCTGGTCTGGCTCAATGAGCCAAAGATAAATATAGTAGACAGTGCAGATTTTACTTGTTATTTAAATAATTTTTTACGGTTATAATTTTCTATCAGTTATTTATTTTATTTTACTTATGTATGAGTGTTTTGCCTGCATGTTCACATGTGCATCTGAAGGTATCGGATTCTCTGGAAGGGATGGTAATGAGCCACCATGTAGGTGCTGGGAACCGAACTTCAGTCCTCTGGAAGAGCAAGGAGCTCTCTTAACCACTGAGCCAAGTCTCTCACTTTGATTATAATTTGATTGTGAATATACAATGATAATGAAGTCAAAGTTCAGAGAGAGGCTGAGTGCTGTCCCTCCAAAATTCGTGCTTTGAAACTCAACGCTTTAATATGTGTGGAGTTACGGCTTTCTAAAGTCATCGAGGTTAAATGAGAATATACCAGTGATACCCTCATCCTGTGTGACCAGCATCCTTATAAGAAGAGAAAACACCAACAATTGCACACAGAGGGAAGGCCGTGGAGAAACCACGCTTGTCCACACCTTGACCCAGGACTGCAAACTTTCAGAGCTGTGATAAAGTCAATTCTGTTACTTAGGCATTTGTTTTGTGTAGAAACCTCAGTTTGAGGAGACAGGGACTATACAATTCTACCCAAGACATAATCCTGGCCTTTCCCCTGCCAATACTAGGATCTAAGCCCCAGCAGCCAACCAGCTTCCTCGTGGAGTCTGTTGTGACTCCTCACACTCCTGGACACAGCTACCAAGATCTTGCATTACCACTATGAAAACAAGACTCCCACCAACCCAAGGCTGGACCCTGTAATTTAGGTGCTGGGGGCTGAGGCTAGAGAGAGATCTCAATTGGCTGAGTGCTTGTCTGTGGTGCACAAAGTCCTGGGTCTGATTCTCAGGACAGCAAAAAACTGGGCATGGAGGTATATAATGGTGTGGAGGTATATACTGGTAACCCAGCACTTAAGAGGTTAGAGACAAGGGAGTCATCAGTGACATAGTTCAAGATCAACTTGAGCTAGAAGAAAGCTATATGTCTGGATGTTTATATATGCAGGCTCCAGAAGGAGCAGGGTGAGGTTTTGCTTGCTTTGTGACATAATCTTTCCTCAATCTTTCTGCCTCAGGCATGCACCACCAAACTCAGACCGCACTTGGCTTCACTGATTTCCTGTTGCTGTGATGGACGTCATGACCAAAACAATTTCTAGGAAGAAGCGTTGAGTTCACAGAAGGGACAGTCTATGATGGAAGGGAGAAGTGGCAGTGGCAGCCAAAGTAAAAAGCCTGCAGAGCACATCTCTTCCTACAAACAGAAACCAGAAAGTGTAAAAGGAGGCCGCTCTTTCATTTCCCGGCTGCCCAGACCCGAATAATCATACAGAAACTATATTAATTACAACACTGTTCAGCCAATGACTCAGGCATATTTCTAGCTAGCTCTTACATCTTGAATTAACCCATTTCTATTAATCTGTGTATTGCCACAAGGCTGTGGCTTACCAGAAAGGTTCCAGCAGACTTTCCCATGAAGCAGGTAAAGGTGCTTGTCACCCAGCCTGACTATCTAAGTTCAGTCCCTGGGACCCACAAGGTAGAAGGAGAACACTGGCTTTCACAAGTTGTCACCAACATGCTGTGGCATGCACCCCCCCACACACACAAAATATAATCTTAAAAACTGAAAATGCGCCAGGCAATGGTAGTACATGCCTATAATCCCAGCACTTGGAAGGCAGAAGCAGAAAGACTTTTTCACCCATATTGGCAGTCTGTCAATCACTTTCTTCTGTGACCTGCAGAATGTCTGGCAGATTCTTTCATGAAGCAGTAACCCTGAAGGACCATCTCACCTTTAGGCAAGTTCAGCAGTCACATTTCTGTGAGTCCTGCATGTCCAGTTCATATAGCATACCATCACGCAGTCCAGGCAAGAACAGTTTCTTGCCCAAATGGCTAGCCTTGTCACACTGTAAACCCCATAATGAGTTTCTTCAATGCCCATCAACCCTTCTGAAGTAACTGGTGCTGCCAGAAGCAGACATGTCTCACTGTTGAGAAAAGTCTAAGTTCTTAAAACATTCTAAATGTAAGTCTTTTAAGGGTTTGAAGAATACCTATCCATCTGGAATATATCTCTGTACATCTAGAAAACCTAACTAACATAATTAAAAGTTTGATTATTATAGATGACTATCTATTAATCTGTATTTCTTAGCTATATATTACACTTTTAAATGAGCTGCACAAACACAATATCTTAAACAAGAACAGAAATACAAATATACAGTGTAACAAAGTTGACCATAAATTTGTATCAATAGACCAAGATCCATACCAATGTTAAGTATTCATCTCTATATCATATCCCCCTTATTTTTTTTTTTTTTAGAAATTGACTTTGACCGTTAATCATTTTATAACCAACCCTTTTAAAATGAAAGCAAACATTTATAAGCAATCATTTTAGGAATTTGGACGTAGTTTTCTCCAAGCTGCTTCCTGCTGTTTGTTGGGCAAAGTATTTTTAGGGTTCACAGAGACCTTTCAGGAGGTCTTGTTCCATCAAACCACATTAGCCTGGAAGAAATCCATAGGTTCTCATCTTCTGTGGATGCAAAAGCAGAACCTCTTTTCCAAAGTAACATATCCTTAGACTCAAGTTTTGTGAGAGTCAGTGTTCTTCTACTGTGTGGGTCCCAGGGAACTTAAATAGTCAGACTAGGTGATAAGCACCTTTACCTGCTTGAGCTTCCTCTCTACCTCTTTATTTTCATCCTGCCCTGGTATTCATACATCGTTTCTGATGCTGGCTGTAGCTATCTATGCAGTAAACACGTAACAGGCTCTCTGTGCAAGGAAATTAGCATGTTCTGGGTTTTTACCCTAAACCGCTCATCCTTCAGCAACTCCTACCTCACAGTGGCATCTTAGTCCTTCCAAATGGGTAAATCTGAAACATAGGAATCAGACAGGGGAATGTAGCTCAGTAAAAAAGAGTGTATGCTTTGCATGCGTGAAACCCTGGGTTCCATCCCCAGCACCACCACAGAACCAGACACAACCATGCCCACCTGTAATCCCAGCATTGGGAAGGTAGAGTCAGGGGAATGTGGAGTTCAAGGCCAACTTCCACTACACAGTAAGTTCAAGGCCAGCCTGGGATATATGAGATCAAATCTCAAAATTAATTAATTGAAATATAAAACCTGGCGGTTAAGAGCACTGGGTCTTCTCCCAGGGTACCCGGGTTCTGAGCACTCCGATGGCAGCTCACAACTGTCTGTAACTCCAGTACCAGGAAATCTGACACCCTCACACAGACATATATGCAGACAAAACATCAATATGTATAAAGTGAAAATAAATAAACAAATATAAAAAAA
>PVIU01019369.1:0-36558 GCA_004026605.1 Ondatra zibethicus
TTAGGGAATCCAAATACATATTTCCCTGTAAATTAGGTATCCAGCACCAAGCAGTCATCCATGAAATTATATATATACAAGCAACACTAAGCACTCTGGATAGGTTGAATATATGTGTGTGTGTGTGTGTGTGTGTGTGTGTGTGTGTGTGTGTGTGTGTGTGTATACATATACATATATATGCATGTATTTGTTTGTGCAATGATTAAAACTAATGATAAAGAATCCAAGAATTTGAAAGAAAGTGAGGGCTCATAAAAGATGTTGGAGGATGGGAAGGAAAGAGAGAAATAATGTATTAATATTTTAATTCAAAACATTAAAATTTAAAGAATACAAATATTCTTAATGAAGTCTGCATCTTGGAAAAACTGAAGAACTGCTAACCTCATAGAAGACAACTCAAGAGCATCTATAATGAAATAACACATCACTATCCAAAGACTAATGTGAGATATAGATTGAAACTTACCATACATGTAGAATACAACTGTTCCCATTTAATTCAAGTAACCATCACCATCAGAGCACAAGGAAGCACACAAGAACATTTTGGAGCATTATCTCCTACCTGGATGTCATAGACTCCTGCTTATCTGGGTGGTTGGTAAAATCAAATAGATAAGACTATATTTGTTTTACTTGTTCATATTATGAAATTAATAATTTCCATATTGTACTGGCACATCTAAATGTACTCGTGAGATTAAAATGAAGGACCTCATAGAAAACACAGTTTATGAAGGCACCAATCTGTGTAGACCAATGCACAAGAAACATTTTATATATTTCTGATAGAAATCTGGTCTCTATCACAATTTCACCCTTGATTAGGAATCATAACTACAGAACTCTTTTATCATTACCAATTATAGATAATAGTTAAACATTTACCTACATTACTTGTATGTCATATAAATTAACTACTTACATTTCTTCACCATAAATCCCTCTGAGAACATCTTGTCTCATGTGTCTTTTTCTTCAGAGAATGGTCTTCTCTATGAAGACAAGAGGGACTGCACTTTCTCTCATGTAGGTTAGAATTTCTCCCCAAAGTTATTTTTTTCTCCTGTAACATGTGAGGATTAAAAATAACTATATTCCATTTAATCTATCTTGAAGATATGTGTTATAAACTTAGTTATAATGAATCCAGAGATTGAAAACCACATCTAATACATGTGTTTACATATATCACCATATCCTAACAAGAAACATGTATGTCCAGCAAAACCAATTGATGTTTGGTGAGCCTTACTCTACTCAGAGAGGATGGAGCAGCATGTTATACAAAGTTACTCATACCAATCTGAGTATTGCAGTGCACACAACTTGTTAAATGAGGTCCTGCAATTCTGATGGATCCTGTATCAAACGATTTCATCACTCTTTTCATTATCATATGACACACAAGCATTAAATTATTTTCATTCACATAACCAGATCAAGGACAATTATTGTGTACTTTACTGTAAATCTCTCTACACTTTCTTTTTCTTATATTACTATTACCATCTTCAATTCCAGATGATTTAGAAGGAACCCATTCTACCTTTACTTTGTTCTTTAAACTATAACTGCTGAGGAATATTATTTTAAGGTGAGTTACTTTTGTTTATACTGTGGAATATTTGTTTTAACAATGCAAAGATGTGTTGCATTCTTTTATGTTGCATTTATTTAACTCTGTGAAGCTGTGATTCTTTGCCTGTCTAAAACACCTGATGGACTAATAAGGAGCTGAAAGGCCAATAGCAAGACGGAAGAAAGGATAGGTGGGGCTGGAAGGCAGAGGGAACAAATAGGAAAAGAAATCTGGGAGAGAGAAAGGGGCAATAGAACAAGGACACTAGTGGTCAGTCACCCAGCCAGCCACAGTAAGAGTGAAAGATATACAGAAGTAAGAAAAGAAAAAAAGCCCAGCGGCAGAAGGTAGATGGGACAATTTAAGAAAAGTTGGCTAGAAATAAGCCAAGCTAAGGCCGGGCATTCACAAGTAATAATAAGAATCTCTGTGTGTGATTTATTTGTGAGCTGGGTGGTGGGTCCCCCAAAAGGGCCAAGAAAGTAAAAAAGCAACAACTACATATACTCTCCCTTTGAGTTAAAGAATAGATACCCCCCAAATATTTCTGTTTTATTTTGAGACAGGGTTTCTCTATGTAGCCCTGGCTATCCTGGAACTCTCTTCATAGATCAGGCGGGCCTTGAGCTTACAGAGCTCCAGCTGCCTCTGCTTCTGGAGTATTGGCATTAAAGGCATGCACCACTATGTACAGCTTAACAAAAAAATATTTTTAAATGTCAAACACAAGACAGCAATATATTCTGTAAAAATAGGAACCTCTAAAGGACTTTGGCTATATCATCACCATCTAAAGACTACATCACACGAGCTAGTTGTTAAACTTTACTTTAGAGATCACCTCACCCGCACTAATCTAAGTAGGTTCTAACACATGACAACCTTTATAAACATACAGCCAGAGAAGCTTCCCACGCCCCCTGCATATTGATTGCATCATACCTACAAGAAACCACTTTTTGTTCCTTTATGTAAATTAGGCTAAGGATCTTGAAAATACCAGTTCATTTACTTTCTCGATTCATTTCTCAATGAATAGTTCCCTTCACTTCCCCTTACACGGTGGGAACAACAGTGAAACACAGGAACAAACCTTCCAAGCATTTTCTTGTATCATAAAGAGCTTTAATGTCCATTATGTTTTTCATTTCTAATCGAAGGAAATTATTACTGAGAATCTATCATTAGAATAATTCTGGGAATTCTATACAGTTTAGGGTACCTGTATCTAGACAATTATTGGCATGCATCTGACAATATACTTTTCTTTGTGAATCATTACTCTTGTTAAAGGAGCCAATTAAAGAAGAAATATTAAATTATGACAGGACATCTGAGTAGAACATATGCATAACATGATGAATGCAAACATATCACCTTAGTGGAATCAATTCAGGCTTGTAATTTTCAACACTCTTTACCACAAAGCATAATCTCTGATCCTCATGTTCATTGGTCCTTGCATGCCAGAAATGTCAAATACATTCTCCTTCATCTTACAGCCCTCCTTCTTCAACCTATTTTCTAGGAATTTGGGAATACCAACATTATGATAAGGAGAAGCAGCTTTATCTTGCCTTGTTTCTGGAAGTAGAAGTACATGAATAACCATACAAATTTTAAATCTCACTTGTAGGTAAAAAGACTGAACCTTTATTAAGTCACCCCATATTTGGTGTTCGGTTGTCTAAGAAAGCATTGTTGGTATCAGGAGAAAAATCTCTATGATGATAGAAATGACATTACCACCATTACTGTTATACCACAAAATCAATACTTACTGAGCATTAATCACAGTAAATATGGACACAAATTACAGTTGCATAGTACAGTTGCCTGCCACCTGACTTGGGAGAATGCACAATCAATGTAAGAATGTGGGTTCTGCTAACTACATCATCCACTGCAGTTTTTGACACTAATCCAAATAGAGCACCAACAACAATATGCAATGGTAGGCACACAATCAACTAAAGTGTTCCAGACGCTGCACCATGTATCATATTTGCCATGGGGTATGATATATCAATATTTATTACAGTTACAGTTACTCCTAGTTCCTTTGTAATATTTATTTACCTGGATGTTTGCCAAAACAAAACAGATAAATATGTATTAATTTTATTTTCCTATATATTCTCCAACTTACATGTAGATCAGATGATAACATTTGGTAAAAGATGTAATCTTTAGAAAACATGTCTGTCCTTGTCTCAAAGTTTTAACTAAGATCAGGAAACTATAACAAGAATGATTACATTGTTAGTGACCACGGCCACAACAAATGAGGAGCATTGAGACTTCTGTTATCCAGTGTGGCATCATTTACTTGAATTATACAACTTTAAACCAACTGGGTAAAGCAACACACACAACACAATTCATATGAATTTGCTGCACAAGGACCTCCAAATCTATTCCAGCTTTTATTAGAGCAGTAATTAATACTATTAACTGTGTTCAATATATTTACTCAATGGTCTTACAGAATAATGTGCTCTTGTTCTTTTTCGTATATTTAAACTTATTATCTAAATTGCCCTCTTTTTAAGTGAATGGTTTCACTGTCAATGTAATAAGCAAATTACTATTTTCCTGTTTTATATTAAGATGTCTGTTAAAACAGTGGTTCTCAACCTGTGGGAATCAACCCCTTTGGGATCAGATGACCTTTCACAGAGGTCACCTAAGACCATCTGTCTATCAGATACTTACATTATGACTCATAAAAGTAGCAAAATAATAGTTATGAAGTAACAGTAAAAATAATTTTATAGTTGGGGGTGGTCACATGAAGAACTATATTAAGGGGTAGCAACATTAGAATGGTTGAAAACTACTGTGTTAATAGTTTCTTCTAATTGTGTTGAATAGAAACTGTAATTAGACACTCACTGCTGAATCGATCTTCAGAAATTTTGTTTTTAAAATGGCCACAATACATCCTGACCTCTCTGATATATGTGCTTCTAAACCATCATGTACATTTCTCCACTTCCACAAACACTGAATTTGGTAGACCTTGGTATAACTGAAAAGATATAGTTACATGTAGTACTGAATGTCTTGCACTCTTGTAACATCAATATGCCCACATTTTGAAGATGTATTTTTTAGTTTATTCCAATAACTTTCAACAGTTTTGATTAGTTCTCATTCACTCTACAATGTCATATATGAATATTAGATATTGTTGTGAATCTTAATGGATGACAATCATGCAGTTCTTAACCTTCTCAATCTCCCTTTGTATTCTACCACCTACACTTCTTTTACTTGAATTTACCTATCTGCCATTGGGGAGGAACTTACTCTTCTCTTTTTTTTACATTCTCTAGATATATTTACTCATGGGTGCAAAACAGAAAAACAAAATAATTATAATAATGCCTAAGTCATATGTGCATGAAATGCTTACCAAAAGAAACTTAAGGTAATGCTGACCCTACCACAAATGAAGAAATTGATGAGGATTATATTTATTTTCTCCAGCAGCAGTCTGATAAGAGATAGAGACTGAACAGCTTTTTTGGGTACACTGCCATAAACATATCCATTATTACATTCATATTTCATCACAACATTGATAAACTTGGAACATACAACACCATGGGATTTATTACTAACACTATGATAGTAGACATCCCTTTCAACTTACATAACAAATCCAGGCATTGATAGCCAAACACTGATAACCTAGATGAATGTAAGAAGCACTAACATAAAGCTGTTCTTATCTACATTTTTAAATATATGTACTGAATTATTTCAATGGTTATGTTATTTTTCTTACATGAATTAATGAAACGAATAAGAACTGAAATCATACTAATAAATCCTGTTTCTTGGATGTATGGTTGTGCCACCTAAGCTTAGTCCAGTCAGTTAAAAGTTATTTGCATATAAACATGCCTCATCATCAAAACATATAAAATATAAAAATATAATGCTGAAAGAACTATCATAAATGATCTAAATTTATACTATAGAGCCCAATAATAAAAAGAGCAAAGTATTTGCACAAAACACGTATAGATCAATGGCTAAAATAAGAGACTCAGAATTAAGTCCACATAATGAGAACTGCCTGATTTTTGGCAAAAGAATAAAACTATACAAAATAGAGAAGAAATCTTTAACAAAGAGCATTTCAAAATGTAGAGCAATTATTGTGTCAAAATATAGAAGTAGACCCATATCTCTCTCCCTGCAAAAACAAACAAAAACTTTTAAGACTACAATGCAAAACTTTAAACTTAAAGACTGCTACAAGACAAAAAGTAGGTAACATACTATAATATATAAGAAAGTGTAAAGACTTTCCAAATTAGACTATTTGCTTAATAATTAATACTAAAAATTGGTGTGGGACAATGGTCTGTATTCTGACAATTTTATTTTAAATAAATGCTGATTGGCCAGTAGCCAGGCAGGAAGTATAGATGTGACAACCAGACAGGAAATAGAGGTGGGTAAATGAGAACAGGAGAATTCTGGGAAGAAAGAAGTTCTTTATGCAGTCCTGATCCAGCCTCAGAGCAAGCAAGATGTAACTGCCTCACCGAAAAAGGTACCAAGCCACGTGGCTAACATAGACAAGAATAATTGACTAATATAAATTATAAGAGTTAATAAGAAGCCTGAGCTAATGGGCCAATCAGTTTATAATGAATGTAGACCTCTGTGTGATTTCTTTGGGACTTAACGATTGTGGGAACCGGGCAGGACAGAAACCTCAGACAACAAAAAATTGACAAACAAGATAGTGTGAAGTGAAACTGCTTTTTTACAGCAAAACAAACCAGCATTAGAGCAAAGGGGAAGCCCAAAGAATGGGAGAAAAACATGCCCATCTATATACAATAGAGGATTAATATCTAGATTATACAAAGAACTCAAAAAAAGCACAAAAAATCAAAAAGCCTAATAAAAATGGACTATAGAACTAAACACCATTCATGGACATGTAAACTGTTGCAGCTAATATCAAAATGAGTGCACGTTTCTCAAGAAGCTATAAAAAGATTTACCATATAACTAAGCTATATTACTACTGGAAATATGCCCAAAAGACTCTGTAACACTTGCCCATACAATGAACATTTCTTAGACAGGAAATGGAACACACCTGCCTGCCCATCAACAGAGGGATGGATAATGAAAATGTGGCAATGTACACAGTAAGATTTTATTTATTCTTTAAGAAAGATTAATTCACAATAGGTTCAGGTACATATATGGAGCTACAACAAATTATACTGAAGGGATTCGGGCTAAAAGAATAAACATCAGCAACAACAAAAACTAAATGCTGTATGCCATCCTATATGGATCCTACATATAAATTATTAGATTCATGTGTTCAGCTAGGGGTATCTCTAGCAGCCAAAACAAAACAAACAAAACATGGGCTATTGGGTAAAGAGTGGGAAGAAAGAGCACAAGAAATGGGGATAATAGAACACAGGTATTATGAACGGGGAAAGGAGACTAATGGGGGTAGGGCATGTTTAAGTGAGGAGCAGGATAAGAGGATAGTACAAAAGAAGTAGTAGGGCAGATATAAGTAACACTACAGGTGTTGGAAAATATACAGTAGATACATATATGGCAGATATTATGACCTGTAGCTTGCCTAGATTATTGTCAAAATTAAATTTGTAATTTAGATTATTTTATTTGTTCATATTAAGAATGAATGAGAATTTGTATTTAATGCTTACATAACTGTATGTGTCCATAAGGTGAGTATTGGAAAAACAAATGCTAAATTAAGACTAGCAGCCTTATATCAAGGGTAAAGACATATTTACCATACTGACTATCCAAGTCCATAAAAGTTGAGAATAACAGTGAGTCTTCCGTTACTCATCATCCCTTATGGTTCATAGAACATACAACATATTAGCTAAAGCAGCATACATGATACATTCAATATGGAAATGCTAAAAATATAGCCTCTACAATCCTCTTTATCTTTTCTTTCATCAAAGTATCAATTCATATGATCTCTAAATGCTTACCTAATTTATTTATGTATCATGTAGAATATCTACTCACAGTTTTTCACCATGGATCTCCACAGGAACATACCTTCTCAATGTGTCTTCTGCTTCAGGGAATGGCTTTCACTAGCTGACTGATATTTTCTCTTATTATTATTTCCCCAAAGCTTTTTTTCATAATCCTATAGCCTGTATGAATTAGAATTAAGGACATACCAGTTAATCCATCAAGGCTGTCTGTGGTAAAGATACAAAGAAATTGGAAAATAAAAGCACATCTAATATGTGTGTGCATATCAATATCAACATATGTATACAGGAGACACTCATAGGTAGCAAGACAAACATGTTTGGTGAGCCTTACTCTACTCAGAGCAGATGGAGTTACCTGTAATACAAAGTGACTCATATCAATCCAAGTTTTGCAGTGCACACAGATCGTTGAATGAGGTCGTGTTGTAATGAGGGGCTCGGGCTGCATTTCCGGTGCAGGGCCCCTTGTGCCTCCTGGCTCCAGGTGTGTACCCGAAATAATTACATGGAAACTGTATTTATTTAAATACTGCTTGGCCCATTATCTCCAGCCCCTTATTGGCTAACTCTCACATATTATTTTAGCCCATCTCCATTAATGTGTATCGCCACTTGAGTTGTGGCTTACCAGCATGAGTCTAACCAGTGTCCATCTTGTGCTGGAGAAGCATGGCGTCTGCCACACTGTCTTTTCTCTCCCAGCATTCTGTCCTGTCTACTCCGCCCACCTAAGGGCTGCCCTATCAAAAGACCAAGGCAGTTTTCTTTATTCATTAATGGTAATCACAACACACAGAGGGGACTCCCAAATCATCCCTGAGGACCCTCCTACACCAAGGTCCTGTGTCTTATTGGAGCCTATAATCTTCAGTACCATTCAACAGTGAATTCAAATACATGAACTATTCATTTCTTTATTTATAAGTTTAAAGGAAGGAGCACTATACTATATCTTCAATCTCTCTCTTCAGATTCTATTATATACACTATTTAACTTTACAGGAGTATGATCTAACAAAGGGACTTTGTTTTCTCACTTTTCTTTACATTCTTTAAATGAGGTTCATGAAGTGTTCACAAAGTGAAGAATAGACTCTCCAAAGTATTTTAAGAGAGTCTGACATGAGGCATCAAATATCCCTGTATGAATAGGAGAACCTCAAGGGAACTCTGTTTATACCATTATTTTAAGGTGTGTTACTTTTGTTTATGCTGCATACCATTTCTTTAATGATGTAAAGATGTGTTGTTTTTGTTTATGCTCTATTTGTTTAATTCAGCTGTGATTCTTTGCTTGTCTAAAACACCTGATGGTCTAATAAAGAGCTGAAAGGCAAAAAATGAGGCAGGAGCAAGAATAGGCAGGGATGGCAGGCAGAGAATATAAATGGAGGAGAAACAAGGAGGAGGAGCAACAAGAGAACAAGGAGAGAAGGACATCAGGGGCCAGCCACCCTGTTGTTGTAACAACCTGTGCGTTGTTATACAGCCAGCCAGGGTGTAGGAAGGAAAGTAAGACATAAAGAAATAAGAAACCCAAAAAGCCCAGAGGCAAAAGGTAGTCGGTATAATTTAAGAAAAGCTGGCTAGCAACAAGCCAAGCTAAGACCAGGCATTTATAACTAAGCATAAGTCTCCACGTGTGATTTATTTGGGAGGTGGGTGGTGGGCCCCCTAAAAAGCCAAAAGAGTAAAACATCTCATAAGAGGTAATTGCTGAACATTCCTCTAAGAAGAAAAGCCATGGTCATAAGTACTTCATTTCACCAGTACTAATTCTAATCTAATAAAATACTGAATGTGATTATATTTAGGAAGACATTGTCACAAAAGCTTCCTTCATCTCATGCATATTTTATTAAATCTTCACCAAACCATAATGTCTGAAGTCTTACATAATTTAGGCAAAAAACTCATAATATCCACACCATAGGCCTTATCTATGTGTTTTTCATGGCATACTTCATTTTACTTGCATTCTCCTAAGGGGAATTATTGTCAAAACAAAGAATACAAGCTTTATAAATGCATTCATGTACTGGGAAATGTCTTCATTTTTTCTTCTTCTGACCTAAAGAGATTCTTACTGACCCTAACACTGAGTATTCCTTATACAAAAAGTGGTGATCTAGATATTCCTGGGAACACAATATAAATCGTTCAATTTTTTCAGATGGTGTGGGAAGTCTTGCTGTATATGTGTTGCTTTTATTGGTTAATGAATAAAGAAGCTGCTTTTGGCCAATGGCTTATAGCCAGGCTGTAAAAAATAGAGAGAGAGAGAGAGTAGGCAGAGTCAGCGAGAAGCCATGTAGCCCTGCCAGAGACGCCAGATGGAACTTTACCTGGTAAGCCACAGCCACGCGGCGATACACAGATTAATAGAAATGGGTTTTTTAAGATATAAGACTTGGCCAGAAATACACTTAAGCTAGTGGCCAAATACTACTGCAAATAATATATTTTTGTGTGATTATTTTGGTTCTGGGCAGCTGGAAATTAAGAAGTAGATTTGACCAACACTTAGAGCCAAAAAACCAATACCATTCATGTATCACTACTGTAACCATATAAGGCTACAACAAATGAAGAATATTGTGAGCCTTTCTCTACCCAGTATGGTGTCATGCACTTGATTTCATGTGACTGACATCCAACTAGATAAAGTACTGCACACGAATGACACATTTCATATTAATTTGCTGTGTATGCAGCCTCTATCATACACCTCAGCTTTCATCATAGCCTAAATTACTTAAACATGATAACTGCCTTTGACATGATTTGTTCATCTGTCTTAGAGAGTAATTGTTCACTTTCCTTGACCACACATTTTTTCTTAGGCATGTCCTTTGACTTACTTTCCCTTCCGGTGAATAGATTCAGTACCCCCAAAATAAGCAGATTGTATTTTTGTATATTAGGATGACCCAAAATCATTCTCTTTGACTTCTTTTATAAACCTGTAGATTTACAATTAAAATTACCAATGAATCCATCTTGAGGATGTTTGTTGTGATGGTAGATACAATGCCTCCTGGGATGTTCAATGAGCATACCACAAAGGTTGGATTTGGCAATCATTATTCTATTCAGAAAGGCCACAGTTATACTTAGTACACAGTTCTGTCTTTGAATATCACAGTGCACACTACTTTATCAATGAGGATGAGATTTGTCAGCAGAGTCCTGAAACACCAGAACTTTTACATTGTGTTACACACAAATTATATGGGAATAGTCTCATCAACTACTTCCTGTGGCGTTCAATTTAATACACATACTACAGATTATAAGTTCTCAGTACTGATCATATTTATGATAATCACAAACCTTCTGGCCTACACTCTTACAAACTGGATGTTTTTGAAAATCAATAATATAACCTTTGTCTTATCATTAATTTTTATATTGTATGTATTTAATCCTGTCCAAATTAATGAAGTAAAGAATAGGAATCAAAATAATCATAATGATGCCTATATACCATAAGTATATAATTTTATTAAAATGTTGAATGATCATGTTTCTGAATCCATAGGGACCAAGAGTGGCTATCCCTGAGATGGGTTGCTAGTTCCTGAGCCTTAAACTATGCATTAAGGACACTTACATTTAGGCACTGCACAGAAAACAGTTTGTACAACAGGTGCTGACTCTGGCTACTATAACATCACTAGAACATTAATCAGTTCTCCAAGTACTGTGTGATACCTGAATACTGAATCCTTTTATTCCTAACTAATATTTTGAGGGATGTTCAACATATTGTCACTTATCATGCATGACAAATGCAAACCTTTAGTCCTATACACTAACTTACCTGGATGATTTCACAGACCAGTAATGTATGTTCATTTCATTTCATATTTTTATAGGAAAGGTATTGGTTTATGTTATCTAACCTATGTAAGTCAATTAAATAATAGAAATGAAGTCATTAATAAACCATATGTACTAGAAGTATTGAAGAAATACTTAAAATTATTAAGGAACAGACAAAAAATTCAGGAGCTACACAAAAGTCATTGTCCAGACTTATAATTAAGTAATACACTTAGAGAAGTTTACTCTTTAACAGTTGGTCATATTTCAGTCAAACTGGGACAGCACATTGTTCCCACACAAACAAGAAATCTTACTGTGTAATGTATATGTTATTTTGATTGCAAAATTTTAAGAATGAGATAAACTATGAAACATACATACTTCTAGGAATATTATTGAATATGTTCCCAGAAGGAATTAAATGAATGGAGATCACCACTCAGAATGGGCAGCTCAGGTAAAAAAAAAAGGTCCCAAAAAACAAAGAAAAAAAATTGTTGCATACAAGCCTTTTATTCTTTCTGAACAAACCCAGATAGCCCAGATACTGCTTGAAAACAGGTGGTTCCTGGAGTCAAAAATGTCCAACAATTATAAGGAAACCATAACTAAGAAGAATGAATCAAGACCAACATGACTATCAGTGAAATGAAAAGTACTTTGAGCCTTCCGTTATCAAGGGTAGCGTCATGATCTTTAATATCATATGACTGCCATCCAACAAAGTAAAGCAATGTATACACATGATTTTCTACACTCCTAACTTAGATAATACTTCAATTTTGATTAAAGCATCAAGTACATATGGTAACTGTATTCTGATAATGTATTCAGTAGTCTTAGAGAATAACTGGTCACTTTCTCCAGGTATAGGTCCTTAGAGTATGTTCTCTCATTTGCACTCTCTGTGAATGATATTCTCTACATAACCCCTTCCTCCAAAAAGATTTCAGCTATTTTCCTTGTTTATTAGAATACACTTTAATGATTTTGATTTCTTCCCTAACCTTTAGGTACCATAATTAAAAATATTACACTGAATCAATCTTAAGGATATTTGCTGTGATGTTGGCTACAATGCCTCCCTGGAACTCCTGTGCACATGCATCTATATTATTATAAACATATAGTTGCCACTACAATCATTTCATTTTGTAACTATTACATAAATATGCCATAGTTACTCATAGGACACATTGACACTTTTTCTGAGTACTGATGCTTACACATATTTTGGAATGAGATACTAAAAAGATATTCAATTCAGAACTTGTTATTTTATTAAAAGCTGTTCAATATGATTAAGCCTTAATATATAAGTCTATATTTAGACTTATACTTGCAGTCATATTAGAAACAAATGGAATTAATTAGGGGAAAAGAGATTTATTTAGCCTTCTGTATGTGTTTTTTAAGGTATAGCCTAAAATGTATATCTAAAAACAAGCAGTGGTTGTTTAGCACAGATATATTTAATAATGGTCCTCAAACTTGTCAGAGATCTGCAGAATGTATCATTTAATATGTATTTAAGAATGTAAAAAGCTTACTAAGATAGAAATCCCGACATCCTAGGAGTGACTCCCAAGTATAAGAGGAGGGTTTGCTTGTTCATCCTGGCTAACTTAGCCCTGAAATAACCACACAGAAACTCTATTAATTAAATTACTGTTTTGCCCATTAGCTCTAACTTCTTATTGGCTAACTCTTATATGAATTTAACCCATCTCCATTAATCTCTGTATTGCCATGTTGCAGTGTCTTACCAGGTAAAATTCCCAGCATCTGTCTCCTGCAGCTCCTTGGCTTCCTCCCTGCCTCTGCCTCCTTTCTCCCAGCATGCCATTTAGTTTTCCCCACCTACCTAAGTTCTGCCCTATCAACAGGTCAAGGCAGTTTCTTTATTCATAGCATAGGCTCTCAACATTCTAGTCCAACAGAGAAATGCAAATCAAAACAACTCTGAGATTCCATCTTATACCTGTTAAAATGGCTGAGATCATAAACAATGATGATAGCTTGATGACAGCTTATGCTGAAGAGGATGTGAAGTGAGGGGAATGCTCCTCTAAGGTTGATAGGAGTGTGAACTTGTACAGCTGCTTTGGAAATCAATATGGCAATTTCTCAGAAAATTAGCAAACAAACTACCTCGAGACTCAACAACATCACTTTTGGATATATACACAAAGAATGCTCAATCATAGCCAGAAACTGGAAACAACTTAGATGACCCTCAACCGATGAATGGATAAAGAAAATGTGGTTCATTTAAGATCTTGAAATTAGAAGGCAAATGGAGGATCTAGAAAATGTTATATTGAGTGAGGTAATACAGACTCATAAAGACAAATATCATATGTACGCACTAGTAAGTGGCTTTTAGACATAAAGCAAAGAAAAACCAACCTAAAAGTCACAACCCCAGACAACAAAGAGGCCCCTAAGAGATACATACATGGATCTACAAAGGAAGGTGAAAAAGACAAAATCTCCTGAGTAAATTGGGAGCATGAGTGTCAGGGGAGAGAGTGAAAGATAAAGGGGGTGGAAGGGAGGGGAGAGGAGAAAATTGTATAGCTCAATAAAAATAGTAAAAAAAATGCATAGGTTCTAGAGTCATAGAATGCTCATTATAAATATCCAGAAGGCATGTCAAGGGTAAGTTCATCTACATATGCATTACAATTAAAAAAACAACAGGATAAGGATAAGCCTTCTTCTACCCAGAGAGTACACTTGCCTTTCATGTGAATCATCCCAATGTGGATAAAGACCTGAATACAAAACAATGTGGATTTGGTGTCCTGGGAATTTCTATCACTCTTTTCATCTTTTATAACCATAACCATAACAAAACAATAAACAAGTACCTACAAATGAATTATTAATAATTTAAGAGGAAAAAACAAGCCATTCTTTCTTAAATTGTTTATCAATGTGTATCCTCTTACTTTCATTCTATATCTGAAAGCCTGTCAGGACTGGAAACACAGATATGTGTTGGTGTAGGAGGATGTTCTGTATTTGTGTTACTTTCATTGGTTAAATAAAGAAAACTGCCTTGGCCTTTTGATAGGGCAGCCCTTAGGTGGGCGGAGTAGATAGAAGGGAATGCTGTGAGAGAGAAGGCAGTGTGGCAGACGCCATGCTTCTCTAGCACAAGATGGACACTGGTTAGACTCATGCCGGTAAGCCACAACTCAAGTGGCGATACGCATTAATGGAGATGGGCTAAAATTATATGTGAGAGTTAGCCAATAAGGGGCTGGAGATAATGGGCCAGGCAGTATTTAAATGAGTACAGTTTCCGTGTAATTATTTCGGGTACGCACCAGGAGCCGTGTGGGACAGAACAAGAGGCCCTGCGCCGGGAACCAGGCGCTGGGAACACAGCCCGCGCGCCTCATGCAACATGTGTTTTCCTTTATTAGTAGTATTTTAAGCAGATGAATGTTCGTCCTTATTATTTAATCTATCCTTTTCTATTTTCTAATCAGACTTGCTGGTATTAACATTCTCCACTGAAGTCACACTGAAAATTCCTTACAGACAGGAAGTGAACAGAAAAAACTGTTATCAACGTATCAAGGAAAACATTTCCAGGACACCAGATCACAATCATCATTGAGCTGCAATTATAAAAATTAGACATCCTGATCCTTACTATGCCTAGAGAAAAATCATATGGCAAATGTCTTCTTAAAGATTGTAATCAGCACACTGAACGAATGTAGAGGTACCAATCCTCCCAGATTCATCATCTCCTATGAATTTCATCACAACATTCCCGACAATACAGCATGACACATGAACACAGAACTGATTTATTCGTAAATTCTAGTAAAGGCATCTATGTAGTTCTTCACCATACATGTCTACTTCCAGATCTTGAGAGTTATAGTATGCTGACCTGGCTTAATTTCAGGATCAATGACATAAACTTGTTTTATGCCAGTTTATAAGGAAGGAAATTATTTTCTTCCAATGATATGTTCAATAACCTATGAGAATTATGAGGTATAGAATTAACATTGAAATAAATTAAGAAAGCCTAAGTCCTGTATGAAATAAAGGTCAACGTAAGATAAAGGGAGAACAAATGTGGAGTACCTACAACTTCAACAGCATAACCACTGGAGTATCAAAAGAGAGGATGAACTTTGTAAAGATAAGAACTAATTTAAATAGACTAAGGTCAATTTAACTAAACTAGGCTCAGGTGGTACTCAGTGCAACATTCATTACTCCCCACATAAAAATATCAATAGTAGTCCTAGATAATTTTTATTAAAAATTCTAGGGAAACAAACACATAGTCCTTACAATAAATTTTTCCAGCTGGATGCTCCAGACTCATGTTTCTGTGGTTGTCAAAAAACAAGTAAATAAATAAATTGTACTTATTTTACTTTTTACCTGTTAGAAAGGTATTTGCTGTCCTCCAATTTCATCTCCTATGATTTTTAAGGGCTCCTGACATGTATTTTCTACAAAAGAAACCATTTTATGTAATTATAGATTCCACAGGCTTCAAACAACAAACTGAAATCAGGGAAGGCATGTGACATGAATTTCTACTTATACCACCATAAGCATCCAGGGGCCAAATCACATGAAGAATATAGTGAACAGTCATATGTATTTCATGTGACAGGCACCAATCTGAATAGAGCACTACACACCATTCATGCAACAAAATTTGTTGATGACCTAGCCTTAATCATACTTTTCTATTTCTATAATTCAATCAAATATTATCCATGTTCTTTGGCCTAAACCATTTATGAGCCATAGGGGGGAAAAACCCCAATAATCTAGCACCATAAATTCTCATTAAAGATTATCCCATGGCTCCTAGTTTTCTGTGAAGTGTAGACAGAGTTATAAAAATAAGCTGTTATACTTTACCAGCTTTTGTACTAGAATGTCTTTTTTAACATTCAAATTACTTTATCTGAAGAACTTCATCTAGACATGATATTAATACTCAATACTCAAGTAAATGAGGCAATCTGGGGTATTATCTGTGAGGAGAAAAGTCCCTAAAAGTATTTGGTTCTGCCTACATGTTAATCTCTGGAACAAAAATAGATGTGCAGTTTGAGAGAAAAATATTGTTAATCTCATGATAAATAAAGAATAAGTGTTGTAGGAAGGCCATTTGTTTGTTTCCCAGATGCCCGGCACCTCAGACCCGAAATAATCATGCAGAAACTGTTATTTGAAACACTGCTTGGCCCATTAGCTCTAGCTTCTTATTGGCTAACTCTTACATATTAATTTAACCCATTTCTATTAATCTGTGTATCATCACGTGGCAGTGGCTTACCCGGTAAAGTTCCAGTGTCTGTCTCCGGCGGGGCTACATGGCTTCTCTCTTTAATTTGCCTCCTTTCTCCCAGCATTCAGTTTAGTTTTCCCCACCTATCTACCCTATCAGGCCAAACCAGTTTCTTTAATAACTAATGGTATTCATAGCATACAGAGGGGAATCCCACATCAGATAAGCAGAAATTTAAACATGTGAAAGTAAGCAAGAAAGAGAATTGAATTTGAAGAGATAAGTCTTTCCAAGCTATAAGTAGTAGAGAGGCCAAGAGAGATAACAAAAGCAAAGACAGGCTAAAATATTAAAAAAAAAACTCATTTTCTTTGAAAATTTTAGTGTGACACAAAAAGGAATCTAGTGGGTGACTTCATATTTGTGTTATCACTAATTCATCACTGATGGTGTACAATATTTCACTTTTATGATTAATTACTTTGAAATATTGAAAAACTCATTTACTAGAGCAGATATGTTAACATGTTATTCTTGTACATGGTTATTTTTCAAAGTTGCTTCTCCCATTACTATATGAGTATTATGTTTTACATAATTCATCACCTTGTCCATCTCAAAGAGCAAAATTCTATGTGGAGGTCATGCCAGGAAATTGTAACCTATACTACGCAGGGTTTCAATAAGCTTCAATTGTTGTTTATTGAATCGAATTACCGGGGACTACAATGCAAATACATCTGATAACTGTAAAAAATGCACCTATATTCTGACATGTCAGTAAAATGAAAGTCACTTTGATTTCACAGTTGGCTATGATAATTTTTTTCATACAATCCTTTAGAATACTATAAAGAACTACAAAGTAAAGAAACACAGTTGGAGGTCCCTGGACTCTTAGTCTTGTACCTGTCCTGTTGCTGACATACTAGGAAAGAGAAAATGCAACTCTATACACCATTTTGACCGTTTCATATATTATTTATTTCTAAGCACCTGTCGTCTCTGCCTCAGTGACTAGTAGTTTTTCTCACTTTTGTTAGTTTTCTTGTACATATGAACACACATCACTAGACTTGCAGAGGCTCTTGCCAGACAAATTCCAACATAGAGAAAGAAGGTGGAAACTAATTTCCACCCCTAGATAAGCAGTTTCTATCTTCTGGGGAAAGAAGAGTTGTTTTTCTTGAAGGGAATGGCCCCCAGTGGGACCACCCTCTATTAAAGACCATATATCCAAGAGTATATGGGTAACACAAACTATACATTATGGGTTGAAAAGGAAAAGGACAGAAGCTGGAGAAGAGGGTTAATACAATCAAAATGCATTATAGAATGTCTTTTTAACACTATTAATTTTTTTCTGTTCTAGAAAGTAGAAATTACAGTAAGAATTCTCAAATTATTCCCTTTGACAATGTGTATTGTACAGTTTGCTCACAATGTGCTCTCTGAATTCAGGAACAAATTCCCAGTATATATTATAACTATGATTACCACCATAAAAATTGTGCTTGGTAAACCTTACTCTACTCAGAGTACCCAGCTATACATAGTAAAAACATATAGTACCTATCTCAAAAAATAAATATATCAAACATGAAGGCTATAAACATGAGCAACAGAAGATTCTCTGTCAACTTCATTAGTTCTCCCCATATGACATAATACACGAATAATAAAGTTTAATGTATTAGTTTTAGGGATTACCAATTCTCCTGTTATTTATTTTACAGTTGTTTGGATTCTATGACCTATATTTTACTTACAACATTTTATGGATTTTCTACCCATGAGGAACTTAACCTATGAACATGAATAAAATGAAAAATGAAAATAATTTTGTTTAAGTTTATATTATGGATCATCCATTATCTTACACTTATACTTAGGATAAGTGAGTCAAAGTTACTTGTGACTGTACATTCACAAGCATTTAGAGACAATATCAATTGCAGGAAATGGTGAACTTCAGTCAATCCAGAGAGGTCACATGTATGTAAACTCACCAGCATGTAGCTGAGAAGGGCACTGCCCATAGCATCTTTATGACATTATTTTCCAGAAATGTACATCATATGCTTCAGTTTTCCTCATACTCTCAACAATGCATGGTATCTGTGTCCTGATTCAATTTATTATAAAAAACCATGATAAAAGCCACATCACTATGTATTTTTTTTGTTTTTTTTTTTTTCATTTTATGTATTAATTATTTAACTGTCACTACCTAGAAAATAAGTAAAGTTTTAGCCATTTTCCTTTACTCGGAAATGTACTAGGAAGTTCCTTAATATATTTTATATATCAATTATGTCTTCAAGATACTCATGTTAAGAATAAGTCACATAAGTGATTTTCTAGGAAGTCTGACTTACAAATGCCTAACAAAGCATTCCTGGGATAAGAGAATGCAAGCCAAGTGTGTTGTAGCTATAACAACATCACCATCCAGATTATATCATAATCATGGAGCTGCACTACTACAACTGAAAAAGATCATTATCCAAATGAAGCTACATCAGCATTGAAACATCCAAATAAAGCTAAGTAAAGGAAAGCTGGCTAGAAAAAAAGCCAAGGTGAGGCAGAGAATTTATTATAACAATAAGCCACTGTGTGTGTTTATTTGGCCTCTGTGTAGGATTTATTTGGGAGCTGGGTGGTGGGCCCAAAGAGCCAAAAGAGTAAAGAGTAAAAAGCAACAACACCCAAGTGAATCAAAGACCTCAACATAAAACCAGATACACTGAACCTGAAAGAAGAGAATGTTGGAAATAGCCTTGAACACATATACACAGGAAACAATGTCCTGAACAGGACACCAATAGCTCAGATATTCAGATCAACAAATATCCATTTATACAACAAAAAGGCAGCCCACAGAATGGAAAAAAATTTTCTACAATTCCACATCTGACAGGGGAATGATTTATACAATAAATAGATAACTCAAGAAACTAGAAATCAAAGAAACCAAAGAATCCAATTAAAAATTGGATACAGATCTAAATAGAAAATTCTCAAAAGAAGAATCTCAAATAGTCAAGAGCCAAACAAATGTTCAATATCCTTAGCAATCAGGGAAATGCATATCAAATGACGCTGACATTCCATCTTACACCTGCCAAAATGGATAAGATCAAAAATGCAAGTGGCAGTTAATGATGAAGAGGATGTGGAGGAAGGGGGAAAAAACCTTCCATTGTTGGTTCAAACTTGTACAGCCACTTTGGAAATCAATATGGTGGTTTCTCAGAAAATTGGGAATCAATCTACCACAAGACACAGTAAATACCACTCTTGGGCATATAACTAAAGGATGCTCAATCATACCATCTGGACACTTGAATTAACTATGTTCATAACAGCTTCATTAATAATAGCCAGAACCTGGAAACAACCTAGATGTCCCTCAACAAAAGAATGGATAAAGAAAATGTGATACATTTACACAATGGCATATCACTCAGATGTTAAAAACAACGACATCGTGAATTTGCAGGCAATGCATGGAACTAGAAGAAAATCATCCTGAGTCAGGTACCCAGATCCAGATAGATAAACATGGTATGTAGTTACTTATAAGTGGAGATTAGCTGCAAAATAATGGGTAATCATGCTACAATCCAGAGACTCATAAAGGCTAGATAACAAGGAGAAGGCTCAAGGAAGGGTGTTTAGATCTCCCTGGGAAGGGAAACAAATTTCATGGGTGAATGCTGTGGAATAATGCTCTTGTACAGTGTAAAGTTTTGTCACTCTAATAGGTATAATAAAACACTGATTGGCCAATATCCAGGCAGGAAGTATAGGTGGTGTGACCAAACTAAAAATGAGTTAAAGGAAAAGGGTGAAGTCAGTAGGCAACAGCAAGATACACAAGGAGCCAGAGATAAATGTGCTATACTAATAAAAGTACTGCCATGTGGCAGAGTGTAAATAAGAAATATGGGTTGACTTAAAATTTAAGAGATAGTTCATAATAAGCCTGGATTATTGAGTGAAGCATTTTGAAATATTAAGCTACCGAGTCAATTATTAGGGAAGCAGTCACCAGGTATTTGGGAACAGGTTGGTAGGAGAGAAATGGCCATTTACAGGTAGAATGGGGCAGGTGGGGATGGGAACATGGGGAATCAGGTTAGGGAAATGGAGGAGAATACTGAAAGAGATGACTGGGCTGGGTTCACATGCCATTAATCACAGCACTTGGGTGGCAAGGGCAAGAGGATCTCTGTAAGTTTGAGGCCAGCCTGGTCTACAAGGGCAAGTTCTAGGACAGGCACCCAAGCTACACTGAGAAACTCTGTCTCAAAAAGTCAAAGAGAGAGATATGACTATTAAGGGGGGCATTTTGGGGTCAGGTAGAAACCTGGCACAAGGGCAACTCACAGGAATGTACAAGGATGACCCCATAAAGAATCTGAATAGGGGATATGTAACCTTAACTGGCCATTTCCTGTGACTAACAAGACATCCAGTGAAGGGACTAGAACATCAACCTAGACACATAAACTTCAACCTAAAGTCTGTCCTGCCTATCGGATGTACTGTGGTAAAGGTGGCACACTGTGGGAGTGACCAACCAATGGCTGGTCTAGCCTGAGATCCCTGCCATGAGAGTTTGCCCACCCCGACACAGCTTGGAATACCAGGACACGGATGCTTAATGAGTCAGAGACAGGATAGAACCAAACAGAACTAGAGAAAAATTGTTAATGTCATGATACCTAAAGATGCTCTGCTATATTCATAAATTGACTAATGCCTCAATTACCATGCTCATTAGAGAGGCTTCTTTCAAGTACATATGGCAACATTAGGCTGAGCTCAGAGAATCCTGCTGAAAGATGGAGGAAGGATTTTTGAGAGCCAGAGGGGTCAAGATCATCACAAGAAAACCCACAGAACCACCTAACATGGGTTCATAGGGGCTCATCACAGACTGAACCAATAACCAGGGAGCCTGCTTAGGACTGGCCTAGGCCTCAGTATATTAGTGACAGCATATCTTGGTCTCCTTGTGGAACTCCTAATGGTGAGCTATCTCTGACTCATTTTCTGGCTTTTGGGACCCTACTACTCATACTGGGTTGCCTTGCCCAGCCTTAACAGAAGGGGAGATGCTTAGTCTTACTGTAACTTTGTATGCCATGTTTTGTTGACATCCATGGGAGGCCTGCCCTTTTCAGAATAGAAACAGAGGAGTAGTGGATGGGGAAGGAAGAGGGAAGGTTTGAGAGGAACTGGGAGGAAAGGAAGGAGAGAAAACTGCAACTGGGATGTAAACTTAATAAATTCATTTAAAAATTAAAGATAAACCCAGTTACTTCATCAACCTGTAGCTTTCATCAATGTTTTCGACACAGTATCACACCTGAGAATTGATTACAATTACTCATTAATCTTACACAATATTCCTACACTGTCTTTTCTCTCATACTTCCTACTTATATACTGTGACCTATTTTTCTATTTACCTGAATGATTGCCCAGTTGCAACATATATGCTGATTTAAAATTTTCATCTTAAAAAGGGACTCTGAATATTCCATCTTTATATCTTCTAACTTCTGTATGTTCACTGACATATTATACAAACTTAGCCATCCATAGGAACCACTACTCTTGGAGGTAACAAACTAGATACAAACACAACAACAAATTCTAGAACAATCTCCTTGGTGAATATGGATACAAAAGTTCTCATGAAAAACTTGGAAATGTAACTCATAAACACATGAAAAAGATTACCTATAAATATCAAGTCCACATCCTTTCAGATATATAGGGATGGTTCAATGAAAATAATTATGTCTTAATCCAGCATGAACAGACTGAGGCACAGAAACAACATGATTAACTCATTAAATGTTTCCCAGTGATTTGATAAAATTCAAGAACCAATCATAATAAAAATCAAAGAAAATCTAGGGATACATCTCAATATTATATATCAATTATACCTCAATACAATAAATAAAGTATAAAATAAGTCCAACACAAACATCATTCTCAACATAAAAAATAGAACCATTACCATCATTAACACATAAAAGTTAAGAACCACTGGGAACAAGACATGTATATCTACTCTCTCCTCTCCTGTTAGTGAATGAATAATGTCTTAGCTAGAACAAGACAAGAGAACGCAATAAAAGGGATACAAAAGGAAAACATAAAAGTCAACCTACCCTCATTTAAAGATATTTTATACTCTACCAGGAAACTTCTACAGCTGATAAAACATGTTCAAAAGGTATTAGGACACAAAACCAAGACACAAAATCCAGGAGCCTTGGTATATAGCAATATCATACACACTGTGACAGAAGAGTCATTGCCAAACTCTTTTTATGAAGCTAAGTTACCCTGATACCAAAACCACAAAAAGACTCAACCAAGAAAGAGAATTACAGACCAATCTCGGTCATGAACATCAATGCAAAAATTCTCAATAAAATACTGGCAAACCGAATCCAAGAACACATAAAAAAAAATCATCTATTATGATCAAGTAGGCTTCATCCCAGAGATGCAGGGCTGGTTCAACATATGAAAATCTATCAATGTAATCCATCATATAAATAAACTGAAAGAAAAAAATCATAAGATCATTTCATTAGATGCTGAAAAAGCATTTGACAAAATTCAACACCCCTTTATGATAAAGGTCTTGGAGAGATTAGGGTACAAGGATCATATCTAAATATAATAAAGGCAATATATAACAAGCCGACAGCTAACATCAAATTAAATGGAAAGAAACTCAAAGCGATTCCACTAAAATCAGGAACAAGACAGGATGTCCACTCTCTCCATATCTCTTCAACATAGTGCTTGAAGTTCTAAAAATATCAATAAGACAACATAAGGAGATCAAGGGGATTCGAATTGGCATAAGTGACGCCAAAAACTCTATCAAAGAAGTCCTACAGCTAATAGATACCTTCAGTGATGTGGCAGGATACAAGATCAACTCAAAAAAATCAGTAGCCCTCCTATACATAAAGAATAAAGAAGCAGAGAGGGAAATCAGAGAAACATCACCTTTCACGATAGCCACAAATAGCATAAAGTATCTGGGAATAACACTAATCAAGGAAGTGAAAGATGTACTCGACAAGAACTTTAAGGCTTTGAAGAAAGAAATTGAAGAAGATACCAGAAAATAGAAGGAACTCACATGCTCTTGGACTGGCAGGATCAACATAGTAAAAATGGCAATTCTACCAAAGCCAATGTATAAATTCAACGCAATCCACATCAAAATCCCAACGAAATTCTTCACAGACCTTGTGAGAACAATAATCAACTTTATATGGAAAAACAAAAAACCCAGGATTGCCAAAACACTCCTATACAATAAAGGAACTGCCAGAGGCATTACCACCCCTGACTTCAAATTCTATTACAGAGCTACAGTAATTAAAACAGCTTGGTATTGGAATAAAAACAGAATCGAATCGAAGACCCGGATATTAACCCACAAACCTATGAACACCTCATATTTGACAAAGAAGCTAACATTATACAATGGAAGAAAGAAAGCTTCTTTAACAAGTGGTGCTGGCATAACTGGATGTCAACCTGTAAGAGAATGAAAATAGATCCTTATCTATCACCATGCACAAAACTCAAACCAAAATGGATTAAAGACCTCAATATAAATCCGACCACACTGAACCTGATAGAAGAGAAAATGGTAAGTAGACTGCAACTCATGGGCACAGGAGACCATTTCCTATGTATAACCCCAGTTGTAGAGACAATGAGAGCAACAATGAATAAATGGGACCTCCTGAAACTGAGAAGCTTCTGTAAAGCAAAGGACATGGTCAGTAAGACAAAAAGGCATCCAACTGAATGGGAGAAGATCTTCACCAACCCCACATCAGACAACGGTCTGATCTCCAAAATATATAAAGAACTCAAGAAACTAGACATTAAAATTCTAAATTACCCAATTAAAAAAAATGAGTTACTGAACTGAAAACTGAGAATTCTCAACAGAAGACGTTCAAATGACCAAAAGATACTTAAGGTCATGTTCAACTTCCTTAGCAATCAGGGAAACGCAAAACAGAACAACTTTGAGATACCATCTTATACCTGTCAGAATGGCTAAAATCAAAAACCCCAATGATAGCCTGTGCTGGAGAGGATGTGGATTAAGGGGAACACTCATTTATTGCTGGTGGGAATGCAAACTTGTGCAACCACTTTGGAAATCAGTGTGGCGGTTTCTCAGGAAATTGGGAATCAACCTACCTCAGGACCCCGCAATACAACTCTTGGGAATATACCCAAGAGATGCCCAATCATACTATAAAAGCATTTGTGCAACTATGTTCATAGCAGCACTATTTGTAATAGTCAGAACCTGGAAACAACCTAGGTACCCCTCAATGGAAGAATGGATAAAGTAAGTGTGGCATATATACACATTAGAGTACTACTCAGCGGTAAAAAATAATGACATCTTTAATTTTGCATGCAAATGGACAGAAATAGAAAACACTATCCGTACTGAGGTAAACCAGACCCAAAAAGATGATTATGGTATGTACTCATTCATTAATGGACTCTAGCCATAAACAAAGGACATTAAGCTCATAGTTCACAAGCCTAGAGAAGCCAAATAGTAAGGTAAACCCAAAGTAAAAAATATGTAAATCCACCTGGAAATTGGAAGCAGACAAGAACTCTGGGCAAAAGTTGGGAGCATGGGGAAGGGTGTAGGGCTGGGGGTGGAGTTGGGGGAAGTGGAGGGGGAAAGAGAAGGCAATAGGGAAATATTGGGGAATGCTTGGGGGAGTGGGAGGATTGAGATGGAGGAAGGACGGAAATAGGAGCTGGGAAGAAGATATCTACATTAAAGTATCCATTTTAGGTGTGGCAAGAGACTTGGCTCTAGAGGCGAACCCAGGTGTCCACAGGGATGTCTCCCGCTAGGCCCTTGGGAAGCGGAGGAGAAAGTGCCTGAACTGGCCTTGCCCCATAATCACACTGATGTTTATCTCGAATATCACCATAGAATCTCTGTCCGGGATGGATGGAGATAGAGACAGAGATCCACATCAGAGCACTGGACTGAGCTCCCAAGGTCCAGTAGAAGAGCAGAAGGAGGGAGAAGATGAGCAAAGAAGTCAGGACAGTGATGGGTTGGTCCACCCACAGAGACAGTGTGACTGATCTTATGGAAGCTCACCAAATCCAGCTGGACTGGGACTGAACAAGCTTGTGATCAAACTGGACTCTCTGAATGTGGCTGACAATGGGGGCTGACTGAGAAGCCATTGATAAAGTTACTGGGACTTGTTTCTACTGCATGTACTGGCTTTTTGGGACCCTAGTCTATTTGGATGCACAGCTTCCTAGGCCTGGATGTAGGGGGGAGGGCCTTGGACTTCCCATAGGGCAGAGTACCCTGCCCTCTCTTAAGGCTGGGGGGCGAGGTAGGAGGATGCATATGGGAGGGAGTGGGAGGGGAATGGGAGGAAGGGGGAAGTGGAAATTTTTGAATGGGAAATTAAAACAACAACAAAAAGAAACTGTCTTAGGCCTGCACAAGGAATAGAGTTAGGCGGGGGAAACTGAACTGAATGCTGGGAGAAAGGAGGAAGAGACAGAAGCCATGTAGTCCCCCTGGAGCCAGACAAAACTTTTGCTGGTAAGCCACAGCCATGTGGCGATACACAGATTAATAGAAATGGGGTAAATTAATATGTAAAAGTTAGCCAATGAGACACTAGAGTTAATGGGCCAAGCAGTGATTTGAATAATATAGTTTTTGTGTGGTTATTTCAGTTCTGAGTTGCTGGGACAAAGCAAGTGGCCTCCTTACTACACTTGTATCTAGTTGTGGCATGTCTCTGTCCTAGCACACAATTTTAATTTGAGACCTTTCTGCTTGAATATTGTAAACAGGATTAAATAAAGTCAACCAAAGGTCAAGAGGTGGAGCATGCAACCAGCTGACAGAAAGTAAACAAGAAGAAGTCATAGAAAGTAAGAGGGAGTCAGGACAATGAAGAAAGACACACACAAGAAGTAGAAAGAGGGATATTGACTTGGAGGAGTCTTGTTTGAGATAGTATAGGAAGAAGATCTTTTTACTGGAACATGGGAGGAGAAGGAAGGTCAGCTGCATGCTTTCTCTGCCTCTCTGAACTAACACGCTTTCACCCCAGCATCTGCCTTCCAAGTCTACTGGGAAAATCAAACAGTTAAAATTTTGTTAAAACAACATTTGGTATTTGAATACATGGCATGATTGTATGAACAGAGAAATCATGCCAGCTGTGAACACACTAAGTGGCCATCAGATTTGGTAAGACACCTGGGAAGTCCCAAAGGAAAGAGTTAAGTAATATTAAAAGGAAAAATCTTTCCTATACTAAGAATATCATAATGCAGGGCAGGCAATAGGTCCCTCTAAAATGGTACATTAGATGGCTTGAAAATAGAGAATTCTAGAACTTATCTAGGATATTAGATAGGTTTACAGAAAATTCAACCACAGAATGTACAAATCAGGTGAAATCAATTACAAACTCAATGATTTTCAAAAATTGCTGGGAGATATTAACTGGTTACTGCCCACAACTGGATTAACTAATCAAGATCCAAGTAATTTACTTCAAATATTACACGGTGATAAGGAATTTAATAGTCCGAGAATATTTTCAGCTGAGGCTAAGAGAGAATTGTCTCTGGTAGGAAAGAAATAACAGGATGTACATGTGTATACAGATATTTATTGCATTTTAGCTATTTTGCCTTGTACTTATTCTCCTATAGAAATTTTTATGCAGGGAGAAGACAATATCTTAGAATTGATATTTTAGCATGCAAGCAGAGTGAATAATTAAAGACTTACAAAAAACTTAGAAAATGTTTCTGAACTGATTATTAAATGGAAAATGAGATGTCATCAATTAACAGGAATAGACCCAGAAAAAAATTGTGGTACCTTTTATTATTACTGAAATTGACTCATTACAGGCAGAAAATGAACATTGCAAAGGAGCTTACAGTATTTTTTTGGGAGAGATTAACAACAAATATCCCCAAAGCCAGAGAATTCAGTTCATAAAAATAACGAATTGGATTTTTCCTAATATAGTAAAAGAGATACCAATTTCTGGTGCTCCTATAGTCTATACTGATGCAAATAAATTAGAAAAGGCAGATTATAAATCAGGAAAAATAAGTAAAGTGGCTCAAAGTCCTCATGATTCAGTTAAAAAATAGAGCTGTGTGTCAATTCTTATGGTATTATTCAGTTTTCCTGAATCTCTTGATATAGTGACTGATTCTCCAAAAGCAGAGTTTTTAGATGTTGAAACCAATGAACTTATTCCAGATGATTCAGAATTAACTCACTACTTATTCAACTACAATGAGAAATCAGAAATAGAAATCATCCGTTGTATAAAGCACCTATGAGATCCAATATATGTGTACCAGGCACTCTAGCACAACGTAATGATGAAAGTAATCAGCTATTAACAGGAAACGTGCTAGAAGCCTGATAATTTTATAAGAAACACTATGCTAATAGCAAAGGCTTGAGGAGTTTTCTATCACTTTGCAGCAAGCTGAGGAAATGTCCTACTTGTTCTTTGCATAACCAAACACCATTACCTGCAGGAAGCAACTCAAAAGGTACCCAAAGAAATGAAATTTGACAAATGGATGTTTTTCATGTTGCACAGTTTATAAAATAAAATATATGTACATATATATATATATATATATATATATATATATATATACACACACACATACATATATATATATTTTTTTTCAGGATTTCAGTGGGAAACTGCTTTCAGTTCTGAAAAGGCTGATTCTGTCATTACATGTTTTTATAAGTTATGGGATACCTGTACAAATTAAGACTGATAATGCTCCAACATATGTCTCTAGTAAAGTGAAACAGTTTATTTGCATATTACAACATAAAGAGTATTACAAGTATAGCACAAAATCCTATTGCACAAGCAGTTATAGAAAGATGTAATTACATTTTAAAAGATGTACTTAATACACAGAAAGGGGTAATAAAGACTAATAAAGACTCAATAATTTCTAATTTTAAGTATTCATGGGAAGGCCACTGAAATTACCCTCTGCTCACAAGTTAATGTAGATAAATTTCTCTGCTAGCTTTCTCATTTCTATAGTTCTCATCACCTACCCACAATAAAGTGACGATACAGAATTCTTATGAAACTGACCTTACTTTCCCTCTCTTATTCTCCACAGTCTAGCCTACTATCTGTTTCCAAGGATGTTAATAAAAATGAAATCCTATTAGAAAGGAACTTAACATCCCTAGTCTTATCTTTTTTAATCCCTTAATGATGTGAGGAGTAATTAAAATCATCTTAAGTATATACCCTATATTAAAATATTATCAGGAAAGGTATGCATATAGTAGATGCATCTACTCCACACATATTATGTAAGTTATTACAAATAAGGAACTTAGTGATCCTGAATCTACCCAGAGAAGTGCTTCTGACATGTTATTTCATATGACTGGAATAACATGTATACACTCATGACATACTTCAGATAAACATTTTGCATCTCAACCTCTATTATTTCCTTTAGTTTTCATCAAAGCACCAATAAAATAGGCTATATTTACATCCTGACATTTCCTAGAAAGGAATAAACTCACTGTTCTTTACTATTCAGTTTTCTTAGAGGATGTCCTCTTACTTGTCTCCTCTTTTGGTGTAAAGTTGCGACTATCAAGAGAATAAATTTGTTTATCTTTGCTCCTCTTATATTAGGACATACTGCAATGTCTTTCTCCCCCCCCACATTAACCAATAGCTATTACTTTTATGCATCCCCCACCATATTAAACCTGAGTGTACAGAAATGTAAAGATAGTTAACATACTTTCACAACATTTCACTCATATATAATTGATGTGGTAACATCATCTCTCTTGCCCTACTTCAGGTAAATGGTTGTAAACGTTCTCCATTCCTCTTGCATATATTATTAAGTATCTTGTGGTCTATATTTTCTCTGCTAATCTGTGGTGTTGATCTTAAAACTAACAATGCAGTGATATATGCAGATGTCTAACAAACCCTCCTGGGATAAAGGACTGTATCTTCAAAAAGCCTAAAATTTATATCAATTTCCCTGGAAAGACCCTCTCTGTCAAGAAATGTCCCAGGTATACAAGTTCCTGACATCTGAATGGGGGATTGCTTACAACATGCTGAATGTGGAGGTCTTACATCAGCCAGTTCCACCATCCCATACAGTTTTTATGACTCCTTCCATTATAGCATGATAGCAGAACCTAGGCTTACTTCCTACTTAGTCCTAGTCACTTTCAAATCCACTGTACATCAAATCCAATTACATCTTTTCAATGTATGTTCTCACCTGTTGTCTTTCTACTTGGATGAATTTCTGAGTCAAAAAGATATGCTTTTATTCATTTTTATTTTAGAAATAACCATTGTTTCTTCTTTCTGTACTGTAACTGAATGCTTTGGAGATCATGAATGGAGAATTATATTATTAAAATAAACTGGCTCCTGTTATCATAACAAGCCTGACTAAAATCAGAATCAGTAAGGCAATTTCAATAGTAACTGTCTATAAGCTTGTATATTTGAATGCTTGGTCCCCAGTCAGTGCAACTATTTGGGAAAGATTAGAAGATGGTATGGTCTTCTTGGAAGTATATCACCCCTATGAGGGGTTTGAAGTTTAAAAAGCCTGTGGCACACCTAGTTAGATTTCTGCCTGCTATCTGAGTATAGAGGCTAAACTCTCAACTACTGTTCCAGTGTCATGCTTCCCTGCCTGATGCCATGTTCATGGATTCTGAACTTTAATTCCTCAAGAGAATCTTTCTTCTATAAGATGCTCTGGCTACAGTGTCCTTACAGCATTAGAAAAGCAACTAAGGCAGGCCATACAATGGTAACTTCAGCGATAAACAAATGATAGACTGCATGCTCTAGTCTACCACAAATACTTGATCACATAGATTTATTGCAGCTTATCAGTAGAGGAAGAGCACATCACTTAACACATATTTGGAGGAGATAATGCCCAAACAAGATTCATCATTTCTCCAGCTTTCATCATAGCACCAATAAAGTAATATTCCTATAACTTGACCTAGCTAATTCACAAGTACTAGAGAAAGACTAACCTACTCTCCTTTACTAAGAATTTGGCCCAGAGATATCCTTACTTTTGAGAAACAATGTTCACTATCAAGAAAAACAGCTTATTCCCAGGTGTTCTTTCTTGTAGTAAGAAGTATATTGCTGTCCTTATTTTATTTTTTTCTCTGATCTATAGGTATTCATATAGACAGTTCTCTTGAAGTCGCATAGAGTTAGAATATTTGTAATTTACCAGTATCTGAAAAACCACATTTCAGGGTTGATACAAGATTGAAGCATTTCATAATGCAGGGGAGCTCCTTAAGCAGGGTGGTAAAAACTCAAAATAGGGACAGGAAATCCCTAAAACTGGCCAGATACACCAAGCCCCTCCCTGCCAGAATAAACAATGAAAGCTGAGTTCCTCTCAAAAGAAGAAGAGCTAAGCTACAAAACTCACACAAGCTGCGCTGCGAAGACTCTCAAAGGAGAAAAGCTGCAAATAAGACAGAAAAGCCCAGCTGCCTGGGAGAAGCAGAAACTAGCTGAGCCACCTGGGAGAGGTTTAGTTGAACAGAATCTCTTGAAAAAGACAGCCTTCAACCTATGGAGCTGTTTCCAGGCTGTGTGCTCCAGCTTCCAAGCTTTGTGAGTTGTCACACAGGATGGTGTGGTCTTTGGTGATACAGTTGCCTTTGAATCATATCTGTTCCTGTAAGTAACCTCCTGTAAGTAACTTGTCTCAACAATTTGGCCTTTGGTGGTATCTGTAGTTTCATCTGTTATGGGTTCCCTATCTGGGGTGAGTAGATGAAAATGTTTAATCCCCCTTGGAAAAGTTCTGACATACAAAAAATATACATCTCCCATTTGCTTACCACTATAACACCAGCACATTCTCCTGGATACCATTATAGCAGGAAGAGTGTAAGTAGCATGAGATCTTCACAATACTAAAGAAAAATTGCTGTTAGATAAAAAAAAAAAAACACTATGCTTTAAAATTTAGGGAAACATTTTACTTCTTTATTCTGACATAACTTCAATAGTTATTTACCAAAGACCTATTTTGTGTTACATCAATGTAAAGCCATATGTAATGTTCTTTCGTGTGTTTTGCTGTTGAGAATCAAAACGAGAAATACATAAATGAAGTAATTTGTTCATGCACATGACCTGGTGAAAATGGTTCCAGAATTCAGTTTACTCACTTAAAAATGTTTCACTGTTTTCCATAGTATCCTTTTTTCTTAATTAAACTTTTATCATTTGCTTTTCCTAAAAAAATGAATAAATAAAATAAAACATAGGGAAAAACAGACATTCCCTGGTAAATAAAATCTGACATAAAGTTTCTCCCCCAAACCTGTCATATAATAGATGCTAATACTGTTTCATAAAACTAAAATATAGAAATGCTAACAAGCAAGAAAAAAACACAAAAATATATACTAATGATTAGCAAGAGAAATTGTACTGAAAATGCTCTAACACTGTTAGAACTGTATATTAACAAACTGCATCTTTGTTAAAAACACAAAAATAAAAATATTTTACCTTTTGAGAGATAAGTAATAAAGTAAGGTATGCATTTGACATGATATAATGAAAATGTAAACTGGACACAATAGCTAATGCCTATAATTTTAGCATTTGGGAATCTAACAAAGTAGAAACAAGAATTCTTAGCCAGCCTGACCTACACAGAAAGACTTTCCAAAAAAAAAAAAAGAAATAAAAGGAAAATTGGGCATGGGGTTGCCCCAAACAATCATCCCATCAATTAGAAGACAGAGGGAGAAGAATTAGGAGCTCAAGGCCAATCTGCGTGAAAATCTTGACGCAAGAAAAATTAAGGAGGAATTCAGTAGAAAGTTTTTGTTAGTTTCATTGCCTGTTTTCATATTTTCTCTTGTACTGGAATTATTCATATTTTTGTGGTAGGACCGGGTTGTTATAAATTTTAAAAATACCTTTATACAAGCAAACAAATGTGGAAGCTTCATGATAACCAACAGCAAGATTCCTCAATAGACAAGCCAAAATTATTTGCAATAAATAGAAACACACACTAGAGCAAATTATTGAAACACTAAGTAAATGACATGAAAGTAAAAGAAAAATTAGGGACTAGGTGGAAAGTAAGCACTTCCCCAAAAAGGGAAATAGTTATGAATGGACAAGTTTGGGTTGTGGGGTACTGAAATGGGAGGATCAAGTAGGAAGAGAGAGAGAAAAGAGATAAGAGGGACAGGAATACAGAAAAAAATAATAAAAATCAAGGATTATTTCAGTGGTCATTTGGAAATCTAATATAGTGGCAGTTTCCTAAGATATATACATATATGAAGGTGATATAAATGAAATTACCAAATACCAGTAAGATAGAGCAACAACTGGCCACTTTTCATCACCAAATAAAGTTCCTAGTACCACATGGTTGCATCTAATTGAATTATTGACCAAAGAGGTCTCATGGGAATCCCCCAAAAAAGCAGGAATTTGCCAAGGCAATAGGTTGCTCTTCACAAGCTGATGGCAAGGCCCTATTGCTGAAGAAAACACCCACACAACTCATTAAGAACAGAAGTGAAGCTGGTGCCAACCTAGAAACTTATCCAGCACAGCCTAGTATTCTTCGGGAGGGGAAGTATTCTTCATACTACCACTTATTTATAAAAATAAATTTATATTTAATAAATTTACATTTATTTATTAAAATAAATACCTATCCAACTACAAACTTTTCAATCTATAACAGTGACCTGTGTGCATGTTGTAAGGAAGGCCACAATATAACCATGCAGAAACTATATTATTTAAATCAGTGCTTGGCCTATCAGTTCTAGCTTCTTATTGGCTAGCTCTTACATATTAATTTAATCCATCTCCATTAATCTCTATATTGCCACGAGAATGTGGCTTACTGGATAAAGATTTATTGTCTGTCTCGAGTGGGGCTACATGGTTTCTCTCTTTCCTCCTTCTTTCTCCCAGCATTCAGTTTAGTTTTCTCGGCCTACCACTATTCCCTGACCAGGCCCCAAACAATTTCTTACCACCAAGAAGAATATAACCAGAGTTAACAACCACTGGTCATTAATAATGCTTAATATCAATGGACTCAACTCACCTATAAAAAGGCACAGGTTAAGAGGATGGATACAAAAACAGGATCCAACATTCTGCTGTTTACAAGAAACACACCTCAACCACAAAGACAGACATTATCTCAGAGTAAAGGGTTGGGAAAGGGTTTTTCAATCAAACGGCCCTAAGAAACAAGCAGGTGTGGCTATACTAATAGGTGTGGCTATACTAATATCTAACAAAATAGACTTCAAATTAAAATCAATCAGAAGAGACGGAGATTGACACTTCATACTCATAACAGGAGAGATTCATCAAGATGATGTCTCAATCCTGAATATCTATGCCCCTAATATAAAAGTACCCACATACATAAACGAAACATTACTAGAACTCAAAGCTCACATCAAACCCCACACACTAATAGTAGGAGATTTCAACACTCCTCTCTCACCAATGGACAAGTCAACCAGAAAGAAACTTAACAAAGAAATACTAGAACTAACAGATGTAATGAATCAAATGTATTTAATAGACATCTATAGAACACTCCACCAAAACAGGAAAGAATATACCTTTTTCTCAGCATCTCATGGAACCTTCTCGAAAATAGATCACATACTTGGTAACAAAGCAAACATCCACAGATATAAAAAAGGTGGAGTAACCACCTGTGTCTTATGAGATCACCATGGAGTGAACTTAGAATGTAACAACAATTCTACCCCCAGAAAGCATACAAATTCATGGAAACTGAACAGTCAACTACTGAACCACTCCTGGGTCAAGAAAGAAATAAAGTAAGAAATTAAAGTCTTCCTTGAATTAAATGAAAATAAAGAAACAACATACACTAACCTATGGGACAAAATGAAAGCAGTGCTAAGAGGAAAATTCATAGCACTTAGTGCCCACAGAAAGAAAACAGAGAAAGCACACATTAGTGACTTAACATCACACATGAAAGCTCTAGAAAAAAAAGAAGCAGACTCATCCAGGAGAAGTAGAAGACTGGAAATAATCAAACTGAGGGCTGAAATCAACAGAATAGAGACACAGAAAACAATCTGAAGAATCAATGAAACGAAGAGCTGGTTCCTTGAGAAAATCAACAAGATTGACAAACCCCTATCCAAACTCACCAAAAGGCAGAGAGAGAACACTCAAATTAACAAGATCAGAAACGAAAAGGGTGACATAACAAAAGACACTGAGGAACTTCAAAGAATCATTAGGTCTTACTACGAAAGCCTGTATGCCACAAAACTGGAAAATGTACAAGAAACGGACAGATTTTTAGATAAATACCACATACCAAAATTAAATCAAGACCAGGTGAACAATTTAAATAGACCTATAAGTCGTGAGGAAATAGAAGCTGTCATCAAACACCTCCCAACCAAAAAAAAAAAAAAAAAACCCAGGACCAGATGGTTTTTAATGCAGAATTCTGCCAGAACTTCCAAGAAGAGCTAATACCGATACTCCTTAATGTGTTTCACATAATAGAAACAGAAGAGTCATTGCCAAACTAATTTTATGAAGCTACAATTACCCTGATACCAAAACCACACAAAGACACCACAAAGAAAGAGAATTATAGACCAATCTCACTTATGAACATTGATGCAAAAATCCTCAATAAAATACTGGCAAACCGAATCCAAGAACACATTAAAAAAAATCATCCATTATGATCAAGTAGGCTTCATCCCAGAGATGCAGGGCTGGTTCAACATACGAAAATCTATCAATGTAATCCATCATATAAATAAACTGAAAGAAAAAACTATAATTATTTCATTAGATGCTGAAAAAGCATTTGACAAAATTCAACACCCGTTTATGATAAAGATCTTGGAGAAATTATAGATACAAGGATCATATCTAAGTATAATAAAAGCAATATATAACAAGCTAACAGCTAACATCAAATTAAATGGAGAGAAACTCAAAGCGATTCCACTAAAATCAGGAACAAGACAAGGCTGTCCACTCTCACCATATCTCTTTAATATAGTGCTTGAAGTCCTAGTAATAGCTATAACACAAAATAAGGAGATCATGGGGATTTGAATTGAAAGGGAGAATGAATCTTTTGTTATTTGCATATGATATGATTGTGTACATAAGTGACCCCAAGAACTCTACCAAAGAACTTCTACAGCTGATAAATACCTTCAGTGAAGTGGCAGGAAACAAAATCAACCAAAAAAAAAATCAGTAGCCTTCCTATACACAAAGGATAAAGAAGCACAGAGGGAAATCAGAGAAACATCACCTTTCATGATAGCCACAAATAGCATAAAGTATCTTGGAGTAACACTAACCAAGGAAGTAAAAGATCTATTTGACAAGAACTTTAAGACCTTGAAGAAAGAAACTGAAGAGGATACCAGAAAATGGAAGGATCTCCCATGCTCCTGGATTGGTAGGATCAATATAGTAAACATGGCAATTCTACCAAAGGCAATCTATAGATTCAATGCAATCCCCATCAAAATCCCAACAAAATTATTCATAGACCTTGAGAGAACAATAACTAACTTTATATGGAAAAACAAAAAG
>PVIU01019370.1:0-36622 GCA_004026605.1 Ondatra zibethicus
AATCCGTGGAAACGGAGTCAAAATAAATGCTCAGACAGCTACAGTGTTCCTGGGACATTAGGAGCAATGACAAACCAGACTTAATTGCCAATAATTATACATTTGAATATATGCACACCTGCATGAACAAAAAGGACTCACATATCTCCTCTTTCTGACTTTACCCTCAAGTTGAGCTGGGCTATGGGTACAAGGCATCTAGCACTTCAGTCTTTGCTAAGGGCATGCTCAAAAGCATTCGTAGGAGTGTAGCGTTAATAGCTGCAGCTTACTTATTAAACATTTGTATTAAAATTATACAACTTTAAATTGCTTTATGATTTCCTGTTGGTGTTAAGGTTCCTCTCAGTCTAACAGTGATATGTGCTACAGCTGGCTATGTAATAATAAAAGACAGTAACCATTTGCTTATTTATGGTACCTTTTCTATTTCTGCTTTTTCGTGGTAAATATATTAAAGTAGTGTTTGTATGAACTATAATCTGTTTTTAAGACCATCAATATTAATGTAAAATATGAGGCCTTGACCAGCAGAAGCTCTACCTCCTCCTCTCTAGGTAGACAGCTCTCTATGTGCTATGTGTTTAGAATTATGCGTGTGTTTATTAAAATGCCAGCTTTGGACTTCACCTGCCATGCTGCTGCTGCTGAGGTCTGCAGTGGGATGGCGGTGTCTTCATTCTTAGCAGACATTCTATGGGCTATGTGCAGGCAGGGAGCCCCCAAGCCTCACACTGAGAATGAGCCTGAAATCCAGGACCTCTGAATTTGTACAGAGAGTTCTGGAAGGGGAACTGGGAAATATGAGTGTTAGTTTCCCATTCCTTGAGATTCTCGGTCCCAATGTTTGAGAGTCCTCAGTCCCGGTGCCTTTCCAATTCAGCTCTGGCAGCTGTGCATCTAGCAAGCAATCATCTTGAATACCCACCTCCTCTACCTTTGGCCCTTCAGCCTCTGAAAAATGCAACTCATTCTGTCAAAGATGGATTGGGGTCAGGGACGAAGGGAACATCGGTCCCTACACTCAATCGGCATTGGCTTTACTTCATAAGGTACACTGTGTGATGTCTAGTCCTCCTTTGGAAGGGACAGAGAGAAAGCTTGGACATATTTCTTTCTTTCCAGATGATAAGGAAGTAGAGACTCAGATTCATGAGACCTTGGAATGGGCACTTACATGCTCAAGAGATATGATACATTACACAGATATGCATGTGATGGTCCCTTTCTCTGATACTTATTGAACCTTGCTGTGGTTAACTTCCTTCATCATTTTGTGATCATCTCAAAGTCCCATGCTCTTTTCTATTCTGGAAAGAATAAAACTGTTGGGGAAAACTAGACCTTATTATTACAAATTTCAACAAAGGTGTTCTGACTAGTTTTATGACAACTAGACACAAGCCAGAATTATTAAAGGGAAGGAGGAGCCCCAACTGAGAAAATGCTTGCCCATCAGATTGACCTGTGGACAAGCCTATGGTTCGTTTTGTGATTGGTGGTTGATGTGGGAGGGACCAGAACACCCTGGGTGGTGCTACCACTGGGCTTGGTAGTCCTAGGTGCTATAAGAAAGCAAGCTAACTGAACAAGCCAGGAGCAAGCCAGTAAGCAGCATTCTTCCATAGCCTCTGCTTCAGTTTCTGCCTCCAGATTCCCACTTTGAGCTCCTGCCATGGCTTTCCTTGGTGACAGGGTGTGGCCTGAGAGGTGTAGGCTGAAACAAGCCCTGTCCTTCCCAAGTTGCTTTTGGTCATGGTGTTTTATCACAATAGAAGCACTAAGACAAAAGCTGTGCTTGTATTCTTCCAGGCCACAGAGCTTCACCCAGGTCATCAGGTTCTTGTCACCGCACCCCCTCCCGTGCTTTGCTAACCCCCACCCAGTGAGGCAGAGAATCCTATGAAGGACATGCTCACCACACACTGATTTAATCTTTGCTTCTCATCACCTCCCCATGGGAGACTTGTTATGCCCAAATCTGTGAAGTCTCCGAAAAGGCAACAAGGGAGACTGAGTCCCGTATGTAAAAGCAAAGAGCCTTTATTTTATGCAAGTTTGCAAACTTGGTCTCTCCACACGTCCAACGTATTAGAATAAACAGAGAACCCCAAGCTCACTTAGAGTTGGGTTTTTATAGTAGTAAAGGTGGGAGTGAGGGGTTTCTGAAGTTCAGGACCCCTGATTGACTGACATTTGTCTAGGAGTGTCCTGGTGAGTGTGCTGGCCGGTGATCCTATCTACAAAACGGTTGGAATGTTAGGTCTGTTCTTGGGTGGTGCTCAGGTAATCTTAGTTTACAGTCCTTCCTGCAACCAGGTATGGCTTCAGGGTAAAGGCCTCCATTAAACTTACCAATGACTGAGTCCTACTCTCTAGCAGGTGATAATGGTTGGAAGTAAAGAACTTCCTTTGGGTGATCTATTCATATTTAGCTTATCATGGCTGGCTCCTACAACCAGCAGAAACATCTACATTGATCACATAGCCTATATCCATTGATAGCACATACTCTGATCCTGATCTTTAAAAACCTGTTCAGACTTTACCCCAACGGGGCAGGTACCAGAGTTAGCCCTCCACGGTAGAGAGGAGTTGCTTAAGAGTTGTCTCACTACATGAATACATTGCCTTCTGCTCTTTCTTATGGTAGCTGGATGACTACCAGAGTTTTATTTGTCTCTTGAATTAGAGAACTATTTCACCTTTTAGAACAAAAAATCCTCAATCAACTTGTCAAATTCTTATCCTCTAGCTAAGGAAATGGAGGTTTAGACAGAGAATCTGCCTGTCAACACCTGTGTGTTTGCATCACATACGGGCATCTCAGAGTGTGTTCCCACCTAACTGGCTTCCAATGACATCAACCAAAGAAAGCTCTGGTGGCAGCCTGGCAACCTGGAGGTCAGGAGCAACACAAGGCCAGGAGTTTCTCCTGTCTTTCATCAACCTAGGAGCATTGCTAAAAACGCCGTCACTTCCCCCTGTATCTCTCCCTTCTTGGCGTTTCTTATTGCTATAGACACAAATTCAACCAGACAGGCCTCATCTTGCGTGCAAATGGAGACTACTGTGGCTTCTTGCCCAGAGACCACTAATACAGGTCAGATATTAAGTAGTCTAGGCTTTAGAGTCCGTGCGGCAAAACTGAGGATGACTAATGGGTATTTAGGGTTGTCTGAGTGTCTTTTTCTCGCGCGGTATTAAAACACCTGAGAGAAGCAAGCTAAGAGAAGCATTGCTTGGGGTCACAGTTCAAGGCTACCATCCATCCTGTCCTGGAAGTCAAAGCTCCAGGAACTTAAAGCATCTGGTCACATTGCTTCTACTTTCAAGGAACAGTGAGTGATGAATTCTTCATTTACACAGTCCAGGATACCCAGCTAGAGGATGGTGCCACCCACAGTGTCCTCAATTAGCTTAATCAAGATCATCTCTGTTAGTCTTTGCCAGAGGCTCATTTTAGTCTGTCCAGTCCCTCACAGATGTGCCCGGAATGACATCTCCTAGGTGACTTTAGTGTCTGTTAAATTGATACTTAAACAACATTTAAAAAATAATCATTTGAAAATAGAAACCATTCTCAGAGTGTGTCAAGTTAAAAGAAGTGTGGGGGGCAGATGGATTTTGCTCTTAGGCTTTGATTTGTCAAGACCTATTCTAGCCCTAGGGGTGGCTATGACTTCTCTCTCTTGCTGCTGGTTTCTGGATGCTTGAAGAGACTGATTCTGATTGCTGTCATTTGAATATGCTGCGTTCCCTACAAGTTCATGTGCTTAAACTTTGCTACCCAACAGGTGACAGTACTTAAAGAGGTGGTGGAAATCTAAGGAGTGGACCCTAGCTGGTGGCAGTGTGTCACTGGGGCTCATCTTTGTTGCTCTAATCCCTTGCTACCTCTCTGCTTCCCAGCTACCATAAGGTAAAGAGCATCATAGCCCACAGATTCTGCTAGACAACATCCACTCAGGCCCAAAGGGATGGGGCCAGCCGACCAAAGACTGAAACTATAAGCCAAAATAAATGACACCTCCCTCTAGGTTGTCCTCTCATGTGGTTTAATCCATCACATCTGTAGAGCTCACTGATCAAATCATTCCTGCAAGTTACTTCCTATATTGATCTTTTCAAAACCAAGCTACCTGAGGTGAGTTCTCTTTTCCAGAATGAACTCTGACAGGTAACATTTAAAATGATAATCCATGGGATGTATACTGTCCTCCTTCATAACTTTCCAGTGCCTTTTGGTCTTCAGAAATGCATTTACAAATATGTCTCAGTGGAACTGTGTGTCTTCATCATTCGTTAAAAGTCAGTTGGCTTGTGCTATCAAGCAGGGGGAAGCTGCCACCTAGGGCTGAAGACACAGTGACCCCGAGAGGATCCCACAAACCAATACTGGGAATAAAAAACTTAAAATACTGAAATAGTTCCCCATGGCCCAATACAACACAACTTTGCCAGCAAAACTAATGGAAACAGAGCTACTTTGTAGACGCATGCTATCATCAGAGGTGAGGTGTGGAAGGCAATGCAGAGACAGGAGACATTGCGGCCTGCCCCTCCCCACCACCTCCTTCCTGATCACTGCACCGACTTTCTAACTGTCCCTGACTCTAGGGCTTTAAAGAGGTGGTGGGAAACTACGGAGTGGATCAGTTGACCATCTGCTTGCACAGCCAGATCCACTCACCGCTCCCATCCTTGACCCCATTTCAATCAGCATAAAATCTGAACCTTTTAAGCCAGCCTTTGCTTCTGCCTCGTCTCTTGCTGTTTGCCTCCCAATCAAGCAAGCGCGTGTTTCTCTGCTTGTTCCCAGCCCTCTTCCCACATCAGACACCAGGCCCATCTACTTCCGTGCATCACGTCCCCTACACTATGTGGCTCAGCTGTCTTCAAAGAGCCTTCCTCTTACCTCTCAGGTCTGCGCTCATGCATAATTATATTGACACATCATGTAAACACAAGCTGCCAGTTAGAACCTTGCCGGTAGGCCACGAGCCTCATGGTCAAATATAAAATGATGAAAATGGGTGAATTCTAGATGCAAGAGCTAACTAGCAACACACATAAGTGATTGGCCAAGCAGTGATTTAATTTAACTAATACAGCTTCTGTGTAGTTATTTTGAGTCTGGGCAGCTGGGAAGGAGCAAGCAGCGTCCTACTACAATGTGACACATTTTCAATGTACTCAGTCTCTGACTGGTGGCTTCCCTGAACAGCAGATGGAACGAGGACCTGCAAGCCTAGCTTTTGACCAGTAACCAACAGAAGTGGTTAGATCATCACCGAGACTCTATCACCGGTATGATCTAAGCCCTGTTGAGATGTCTTGTTCACTGTTTTATGGAATCTCAGGTCCCCGAGCTGCCCATGGTGGCCACCTTTCTGTCCCCAGTCTCATGTTCTTTCCCTTTTAGGAGCTTCTCGTGAGTCTGTGCCAAGAAAACAACTTGCACTCAGATATTTGTCTCACTACGTGTTGGCAGAAATCCAAAGCAAGACAGACACCCGATTTCTCGCCACCGCTCTCCTTCATAGCAGCAGGTTCACCATAGAAGCTTTATAGGCTGGCAGGAGAGCTCTGGGACTGATTAACTAATGCAGCTTACTCTGACGTTCACTCAGCTTCTTCCTATCTGACCCCTCCCATGCTGTCAGCCAGTATGAATGTCTGTATCATTTTTCTGCAATCTGTACAATATTCTCTAAAAATCACTGTGAAATAGTGCTCTCTGTTTTTGCTGTCTAAGTGAACCTTAGCGCCCAATTCTCGCACAAGACTTCATTGGTAACAACACCAACACCAACACCGACAGCGTGCTTTGTGATACACTAGTCTACACGGTTGATGTTATTACCTAGGTGAATGGTCACTGGCAGACTGTGAAGAGGATACTACTACTTCATTTTCACATGGGAGACAAAGGCCCAGCACCGTCTCAACTCTCAGACCAAGTGCTTATAACTTCCCATCCACTAGACAGCAGAGCTTGGATCTGAAAGCAGCACTTTGGCTTGGGGTTTGCCTTGGGCCTGTAGGCCTTGACTTCAGGATCGAAACTCCCTGGGCCTGGCAGCATCAAATCTTATCATAAAAAAAAAATTCAGTTTAAGGTGCAATGTCAAAATGAGATGTTATAGACTGGAAATTTCTGAAGCGTTCCCCAAACAGAGCACAGACATTTGGTAACGAGAAATAAAAACAAAGCACCAAGTGCAGACACAGCATTTCAGGAACACAAGATGCAAAACCCTGCAGCCTAATGACCTGTATTTCCCCCACTGGCTCAGTGGTAGGGAGGGAAAGGAGAGTTGATCTCCACTGCCTCTGCATATGGATCTTAAGAAAAGGTTCTCCTCCCACCTCAGCTCTGATGGAGCTGCTAATATTGTGTAAAAACCCAGATCCCACGGCCTTTCTGTTCAGTTGCACTTATTCAAATGTTACAAAGAGGAAGGGGGAATCACAGAGAAGGGGACAGATCCTGGTCCCTCAGTGCCAACTGAGCAGTCTGCTTCCCTTTTCTTTAGGGTGAATGTTCCATCCTTTGATCTTAGGGCTCAGGGTGAATCTCCCTCTCCTGCCCCAGTGACGATAAATAAATAATTTCCCCAATACCATGTTCATGTGACAGATTTCCCCATTCTGTCAGTCTGGGGTAGGGATGGCAGACAAAAACCCTATAATAATCCCTCCTAAGAACACCGGAACTTCAAAAGCAAGTTAATTGTTCTGAAACAATTAAATATGTAGCTCTTCTAATGTTTGCATGTAAGAAGAAGGAAAACTATAGTCTCCGGATCGTTGCTGCTTCAAGGATACCTTTGCTAATCAGTTACCTTTTCGTTTCCCTAGCTAATTCCCAGCTACCCTGAGTTGATGAAGAAAGAGCAAATAATGTATTCGAGGAAAACATATTGAATGTCAGGTCTTGTTTTAACATTCTGCCTGTACATCTCACTCAACACTGGGAGTGATACTGTGCAAAGGTACCATTGTCTGTTTGACAGACAGACCTCACAGGGTCTCGGATAATCATGGTGAGTGAAAAAATGACAGAGCTCTTGGTGGTGGGAAGATGACCAAGACCCCATGCAACTCTGGCCCAAAGGCATCTGTCCCCCTGTAAGTCGCCAGCACCCGGCTGCTCACCATGACACAAAAGCATCAAATACATAGATTCTGAGATGAAGACTTAAGGACAACTTATTTTTGGAAGACTTATTTCTAAAAACAGAAAAAGAGCAATGCTCTGCTGGGACCGGAAAGGAAAGAAGATGATAAAAAGCCGTGTAATGATTAGATTTTCATTAACCGTGAAATACCAGCTTCCCTGCTGGGTATCGCTGAGAAAATCTGTAACATGGAACATGCCTTATTAGTTGTGCTACATGAGAGGCACTCCTCACAGCTACCACTGAGTGAGGGCTACTCCAGGAAATGTTAACTTCTTCGTGTTTTTTCCTACCATCCTTATCAGCCAGGCAAGTTCCTATAGCTAGAGGAAACAACTTAAGATTAGTCCAGGCTTGCACTTGCTTGGAAGTCCACCCGGGAAAGGACAGGTTAAATATGAGGCAAATGGTGGTTTCTCCTCCAACAAGAATGAAAACCAACCCAAGCCATCAATGATGGGGCCTTGTATTTGTTCCGGGCACATCTCACACATCGTTAAATGTTTTTAATGGCTGTCTAGGGATTCACTCCGTGGATGTTCTAGATTTATAAACTGTTCTGTTTCTCATTTGCTTCCTTGCCCCACCCCCCCACAGCCCATGAAAAGCAGTCCTGACCTCCTTCGTGCTGCCCACGCCCAAAGCGTGTGCATTCTTCGGGTGGGTGTTCCTCAAATATATTAGGTACCTTAAAATGAGCAGCCCTGCTTTGCACTTCAGCGTCTAAGGGACATGCTAAGAATCTGAGATGCAGAACTCACCTCCCACCCCCCCAATGTCAAGTAAGTTCATGCCATAATAACATATTACAGGAGATGGGAGAACAGTTAAGTACCACTCGTCAGTTTTAGTCACAGGCCAAAAGGAAGGTCAGGTGGCAGATGTCTTAGTTCCATGATAAAATGACATGCTGCTGAATAGCGATCCTCTTTACCATCAGTATAAGCAAAACACACACAGACGGTGGTGCAGAGGTAGTACATACTTTGGTGCATTTACTAGAAGCAGCATTTGAGTCTTTGTGAGATATCTAGATTTTCTAATTGACATTATCATGTTAACTGAAGTCCTCTTCTGACAACCAGGTGAGAAGTCCCTGTCGACCTGCCATCCATAACTTATTTCTTATCTCTTTTTGCTTCAATGACTTGGTGCTTGAGTTTACGCCTTCACTGTGTTTGTGAATTAAACTGAATGGTTAGAAGCTACTGAAGGCTCCCATCATAATTCAAGGATTATGATCAAATTACTGACAGTGGCGTATGGAGCTTCACATACACACAATAATGTCTACAAATTCTTGCTTATTCTCGAGAACATTCCCCACAGGAGAAGGGCATGGCATTTCTCCGTATCTAAATGTGGAGCTGAAATTATAAGCCAAACACTTTTCCTAGATGGATGAATGTTACTGGGGCACAGTGCAAGGTGTTCTATGGGAGCTGGATGAGCAGTAAATGTGTGGACATGGTAAACAGAGAGGCAAAACTTTCTTTTCTTCTCTATCAAGAATAGGGGAGTTCACATAGCTCACGGGTGGGTATTTCAGGCTCATCCCTTCTCGGCTTCCATATTTTCAGAGTCTTTTATCTGCTTTGCATATTGGTGTGGGAGCCCCCTCTGTGTGTTGTGATTACCATTAGTGAATAAAGAAACTGCAGTGGCCTATTGATAGGGCAGAACTTAGGTAGGCAGGGAAACTACATGGAATGCTGGGAGGAAGAAGGCAGAGTCAGGGAGATGCCATAGAGCCGCCGCTGGAAATAGATGCGCTGAAACTTTGCTGGTAAGCCATGGCTTCGTGGTGATGCACAGATTAATGGTGATGGGTTAAATTAAGATGTAAGAGTTAGCCAATAAGAAGGTAGGGCTAATGGGCCAAGCAGTGATTTAATTAATACAGTTTCTGTGTGGTTATTTCGGGCTAAACTAGCCAGGCGGCCTGGAACCAGGCAGCGGGAACCAACAAGCATCCCTTCTTCCAATAGCATATGGACTCCTGAATAAGGTGGTGTTTGAAAGAAAATTCTGGGTTAAAAAACAATGGTTATGCAATTTTGTGTCAGAACCCCAGTCAAAATCTTTCAAATAAGGGACTAATACTTAAAAGAGCAAGAATAAAAACACCACCAGTTTCACCCCATTTCTCCAGATGCCCTTCATCGGGCCCACATGCATGACGCTGCAGGTGGGAAGGAAACAAAAAAGCCAAGACCCCTTTGGGGGTCGAATGACCCTTTCACAGGGGTCACATATCTGACATCTTGCATGTCAGATATTTACCCTGTGACTAATAACAGTAGCAAAGTTAGAGTTGTGAAGTAGTAACAAAAATAATTTTGTGGCTTGGGATCACCACAGCACGAGGAACTGTATTAAAGGGTGACAGCATAGGAAGGTTGAGAACCACCGCCTTAAAGGGTGGACCTTGCAGTTACCCACCTCTATGAGCTCCTGTTCAGAGATCATTGTGGAAGCCAAGCAGACATTATGAGACCAGGAATAGAGTTATTGAGCATCCCAGTCCCACTGCCTGGCTATTGGTGTTCTCATCTGGTACTTGAGATTTGAGACAGTGAACACTGGTCAATGAACAGGCATTGGCTTGGTTTCTACTCCAGAAGACAAGGGTTTTGTACAGAACTTCTGGAGAGTCAGCTTCCTCACATTCTTCTTTACCATCACAGCACAGACATTAACAGTGAATCCCCAGGGAGAAGTGCTTAGCAATTCTGAGCTTTGTACTCTGAGCAGGGGGCTTTTGAACACAACATCAGTTCTATTTTCTTCATCCTTCGGATGCATAAACATCACTTCTTATGCTTCATTGCCCACAAATAAAAACACATTTGTTTTAGACCATTTATGAGGCTAATATATTAAAGATCTGCTCTAAAATTTGTGAATCCTCTGAGCTACTTGATAGGGAAGAAAAGAATTTCCATGGGGAATATGTTTGGGAAAGAATGGGTCTCTTAATGATTCAAAATGCACATTAGAAAGATGAATTCCTAAAAAGGATTTCTTGAGTTTGTTCCATCATACTCTTAAATTCTTTCTCCCTTCTTCTTTCTTTTTCTTTCTGTCTTTCTCTGCCTTCATTTCCCTCTCCTTTAGATACAGTCTTATTAGGGCCTGTGAAATTTTGTTTTTGGAAAATACTGTACTTACCTGCTTACAAAAACTTGTAAAGGTTGATTTTTGCTTTCTTTGTAACTATAGTCACCATCAGGTCCCCAGAAGATAATGTTACAATGAAATGAACAGATCGTATATTGATAACACACCCAAACACTGTTAAAAGTCTTTTTAACACCTCCCCCTCCAAGTTACTTGATGTCAATTATATGGGAGCTTTACAGGAATAAATTATTACAAAATTGAATGAAGTTAGTCCATATTAGGTCTCTGGATCAGAGTCATGAGATGTGAGGCTGGGACCAAGCTCTGAAGGGCATGAACAGATATTGAATTGATAAAGAGGTTGAAATAGATGTTTGTATTAAGTTAAGAATAGCAATAGAGATATGAACTTCTTTCAAGCTAGGTAGACTAAAAGTCTGCCTATAGGGTAAAGGGGCCAATCAAAGAAACCCACCCTGGCCCTGAAACCAAAGCTCCTGAAAGAAATCCACCCTGGCCCTGAAACAAGAGCCAGTGAAAGAAACACTGAGCCCAGAACACAGAACCTAAGAAACACACCATGTCTCTGAAACAAGAGCAAAAGAAATACATGTTGGCCCTAGAATCAGAAGCTATAAAAGAAATACGCCTTAGCCTTGAAAATAGAGCCAAAAGGCTAAAAAGGATCTGTAAAAGAAATGCAATTTGGCCCTAAAACCAGAGTCAACTCTGCCCCCTGACCAACTAAACCAATCAATCCCTGAGCAGGAAAACTGACCAATTCCTGAAAAGAAAAATCTTAACTCCAACCCTAAGAAGCCCTATGTAAGCTGCTGGCTGTCCTTTCCCGCCCTGGCAGAGGCAGCCACTCTCCTGGACTCCTCCTTCCCAAATAAAACTCTTTCTTAAAAGGGTTTTGGGTGAAGATCTTCTTTCATAGACTCAGGAAAGGACCTTTGCTGGTCTGTTCCCTTAGGGGGTCTGAGCAGAAAAAATCAAAGAAGAACCTTTCCTCACAGGTTCCCTTAGGGGAACTCAGCAGGAGAAAGTAACAACTTTTCCAGGAGCCAAAGGAGACTGCTACATTTCTGCAGCGGCTTCTGGTTAGCAGAGTGAAGCAGAAGAAGTAACATCTTTGGCCAAAAGCTGAGCAGAGTAGAAGAAATGACTAGCTCTGCTAGAACATTCCCTCAGGGGAACAGAGCAGAGCTCAGCTGTAACTGCTCTCTCTAGCAGAGGAGCAGGATTGCTATGTACTGCGGGTAGACCATCCCCCACCACACCCAGCTTCAGGTATAGCCTGACTTCCCAATGAGTCAAGCTTGACTTCCCAACAAGTCAGGATGCCTTTCCCTCCAGAACTTTCCTCTTGCAGCGCCAGCCTCCAGAGGTGTCCCTTTGCCTCTCCAGAGCTGTAACACTGGCTTACACAGCCTCTGCCCCTTGGTAGCAGAGAGAGTGTAAGGGGAAAATGAACTTATCTGTCAATACGGATGTAACTGATGATGGTAAGGGGACTTCCTTCAAAGTGTCATTGGGATGAGTAAATGAGGTTGGACAGGTACTCATCTAAGCAGTATTTATCTGGTACACAGAGACAGTATTAGATATTAGTATCATGAAACATGTTATCAGCCAGAAGTGCACAGTCAATATAAAATTATATGTAACCTACAAGTCTAGATAGAATGTGAGGAATCTTAAAGTTGGAGAAAATAATTATATAAGTGGAATCTCTCTGTTGATAGTCCCAAACACTGGGCCATAGTGGGAGGCTTTAATTGGAGGACAATCAATACTGGATTAAAGGTATAGTGAGCAAATCCTCCCAGTGTGGAGTGGCGGGTGGACACTTCAAGCAGAATTTCTTCCTACCCAGAAGCCCTTCGAAGCCTTCAGTTTTCTCCCAGAAACCACAGAAGGATTCAAGCCTCCCGCAGTGAGGCTGCGAAACACCAATCACCATTCCTTACCTGAAAGGGTAGGCAAAGGCTATGTCGATGCTGAGGTTACTCTCTGTCTTGTTAACGCAGTCCACACTCAGCCGCAGGCCTCCTGAATAGCCACCACATGTTGCAAATGCAAAGATTGCAAAAAGCTGCGGGGAACAAGAGAGGAAAAGAGAAAGCAGCTATTAGGATGGCAGGGGTCATAAAATCATAATCAGGAGCTCAGGGTCGAGGCAGAAAGAGATCATAGGCATTGCCTCCTACTGAGCTGCAGGAGGATGGACAGGAGGATGTCAGGCTGCAGGGGTTCTAAAGAAGAGTCCCATAACTTAGAGTAATGCTGCTTGGGGGGGGGATGACGGTGAGCGCCTAACGCAGAACCGCGCCTCAGGCGGTGATGGTATAATTCCATAGACAGAGACCTGGAAAGGTGCCTGCGGATGCCTCCAGAGAGGTGTTTCCTTTACGTTTACTGGGGTCATTTTCTTCAATAAACACGATTTTTCTTTTGGAACGGTATAGATTGCTTTCTGTAAAAGCATGGCCTGAGAAAGCTAGAGTTAGGGCACGGAAGATCGGGTGAGTAAGAGGTTCCTTTCAGAACATCGGCTCTCGGAGTGCTTTGCCTCAAGTCCCCACGGGCAGCTAAGTCTCTGCGCTGCCTGCAGTTTCTAAATTAACCAGTGGAAGATTCAGTGCTATGAGCTAATATCATGCCCTTTCCTGATGGGAAATATGGATCTGTGGGGAAGAAGGCACTGAAAGGGAGGATGTTTCTAACATGAGAAATAAGGAATAGGAGACTCCATTACTTCATACTCTGCCTAAATTTAAAAGGATGTCCTGCTCGTGGCCAAAGAAAGCCACCCCAATGCAGTCCGCACTAACTTATCCTGAAAGACTCATTTATTTTAGTTTTGGAGATCAGCTTATTGCAGTAGTTTGTCCTTCTACCGACACTGGGGGCATGAGTTCACTTTGTGCACTGAGAGGAGCAAATTATGTGTGGATTAAAGGCAGGGACCCTGGAAGATAATGTTGGGGATATTACTTATTATCACCATGCCTTAGTTTCCTCATCAACAAAACAGCACTGGCAATATCTCTTGAGCTATTCTGCTGTTTGTGATATGAGACAAACAATTACATGGGAAAGTCTGCCGATACTGGAGAAGGGTCTGTCCGGAAAATTCAGAGTAAGAGTTATCTGCCAGATGACTCATTGGTGGAAAAACACCTTAAGAACTGTCTTCCTCAACTGCTTATTTAACATTTATAGGAAAAATCTGGTCAATGACAACAATACATTGTAAAACCCTCAGGAAGTAACTAACATTTGGTGGACCATTTTTGTGTATATGCCAATTTTCAAAATCAGTATTTTAAACTGTGAAACAAATGATGTATTAGACAAAGTGAAAGAAAATGGACTCCTATGTGTTAGAAGTGTAGAACCTGTAGAATGTGTCCTTCTGCCACAATGTGAGTACTCAGTAAATGCTGATGAATATTATTATTACTGTAAGTAGTGAGGTTTATGATATGTTGTTTGGCTGGAGAGATGACTCAGCAGTTAAGAGCACTCACTGTCTGTTATTCCAAAAGTCCTGAGTTCAAATCCCACCAACCACCTGGTGGCTCACAACCATCTGTAATGAAATCTGGCGCCCTCTTGAGGAAGAGACCTGGTCAATTGTCTTCATCAGTTTCAACCATGAAACCCAATATGGACAAGTTCAACAGAGCTGCCATGCCCAGGCTGCCCATGCATGCCAGGGCATAAATTTCATTCATGATAAGTTGGTCCAAGCCATAGAGTATGGAATTTAGGTTTAAGCCCTAGCTAAATCTACACAAATCTCAGCTCCAGTGAACCAACAACAAACTCTGCAGTCAAAGAAAAGTCTGTTTTTGTTTTGGTTTGTTTTAGCTTTTCAGCTTAGCTGGGATCGACAGGCATTTAGCAGCCACTTCAGCCCACTCCACAATCCCACACGATGCAGAGAGCTCAGGGCTTCAGAGAAGTGTGTCTGCGGCTCGTAGTGTTGACAGGAATGAGAAAAAATGGTGCTGATTGTCCAATGCTCACATCCAGATTGTGTCTTCTGGTGGTGGACAGTCCAGATCCTTGTAGCATGTGAAGATGGGGGTTTGGGTGAGAACTCTTTCAAAGAAAGATGGGGAGTCTAAAGAACCATGGAGGGAGAGCTTTTGCTCCTCACAGTGCTGCTCTTTCCTCATGACAGAGTTCTCAAGGGTGTGTGTGTGTGTGTGTGTATGTGTGTGTGTGTGTGTGTGTGTGTGTGTGTGTGTGTGTGTGTGATTAATAATCCTGTATTGAATATATGGCAGAATAGCATAATTATGCCAAAGGTTGTATTTTAAAATTTCGTTGAGGACATTATAGTGTAGTTGAATGGCAAAAGAACTACTCTTGTTCATTTCTATACTTAATAATTTTAAAGAAAGCACTTCTAGTAACATTAGTGTGCTAATAGTGGGAAGAGTAAGTGCTTTACATACAGTTAAGACTTTTCAATAAGATATTATTGGAACCACTATGAAATGAGCCCAAGATGAAACGATAATTATCCATTAACTAGTTAAATATATTACATGGATACTAAGAAGGAGTTGAAGTATGGAGGCGACACACACATTGCTTTTTCCTCCAGCCTTTATTAATCTTTGCAAACACAAGACACCATACTCCAGTTGAATTAGGTACCTATAGCTTTCTAGTTAAGTTTCTCACTTCTCCACTGTCCTCACTGATTAAAGGGAAATCACATTGTGTGACTGATATCAAACTCATATGTGTTTGGCAAAGATTAAATGGAACACTGGGAGGGTCAGATCCTGCTGAGAGGATAATGTGGTGGGGGGTTAATTCCATATTTAAGAAAGTGACATAACCTCCATTGCAATATTCTATCTGGGAGTTTGGTCCCATAATACGGAAACTTTTTTTTCACAGGGTTTCTCTGTGAAACAGTCCTGCTATCCTGGGACTCACAATGTAGACCAGGCTGGCCTTGAACTCACAGAGATCCACTTGCCTCTGCCTCTCGAGTGCTGGGATTAAAGGCGTGCACCACTACTGGCCGGCTGTACAGAAACATTCAAACACAGTGAGGAGAGAGCACTAGAGGGTTTTGGGGATGGGAGAGGTTGAATTCTCTACTATTTTAGAGGACGGTACAGTACCCCCCCCCACTTCCACTGCTGCACCTAAGTCTTTTACCCTGGGCGACAAAACACAGTACACCTGAGCTTGAGTCCAATTCTTAGCTAGGTGACCCTAGGCAAATCACCCCACTTCTCCAGACTTCAGTCCCTCATAAACCAAGGCTAACCCATGGATTCATTCAACAGGCATTTAATAGAATACTTCCTATGACTTTAGTCCCTGGTAAACCAAGGCTAACCCACGAATCCATTCAACAGCATTTAATGGAATACTTCCCATGACCTCAGTCCCTGGTAAGCCAAGGCTAACCCACAGATTCATTCAACAGGCATTTAATAGAATACTTCCTATGACTTCTGTCCCCGGTAAGCCAAGGCTAACCCACAGACTCATTCAACAGGCATTTAATGGAATACTTCCTATGACTTCTGTCCCTGTAAACCAAGGCTAACCCACAAATCCATTCAACAGGCATTTAATGGAATACTTCCCATGACTTTAGTCCCTGGTAAGCCAAGGCTAACCCACTGATTCATTCAACAGGCATTTAATGGAATATACTTCCTATGACTTCTGTCCCTGGTAAGCCAAGGCTAACCCACAAATCCATTCAACAGGTATCTACTGGAACACTGCCTGCATGCCAGCTGTTGACGTACTAAAAGGTAGGTATGTCAGAAAAGGGCAAAGTCTCTGCCATCTATACAAATAATTACAAATTGTGTCATGTGTTTGGCAAAGAGGGTAAGACGGAAAGCTATGCCTGAAGATGCTGCATCTAAGCCAACATCTGGAATACAAATCAGGGGAAGTGAGACAAAAAGCAGGGGAGAAGAGGTGTCCAGTAGAGGAGAAAGCGAATGTGCCAGACCCAAGGAAGAAGGGCTTGACAAGTATAAGAAGCCAAGCAAAGGCCACCGCATTGATTTGGTGATGAGAGTTGAGAATAATGGTTTTTATCTCACAAAATTGCTGTGATTGTTAAATCATAGATGCATAGCCCCAAACAAATGTTCAAAGTCAATTTCCCTCCTTCTCATTGATACATCATTGCTATTTATGTCACTGTACTAGAGAAACTGAGACGAGAGAAGAAAATTGGCTAGCCTTACCTCGGCCAACGGCAGAGGTGAGGGGAGAATGCTAAGGTCCAGACTCTTGACAGTGTCTCAGTCAGCTTCAGAAATGTGGGAAGAGTTAGCTGTAAACTGTTCACAAATGCATCATGGGAGCAACTGGGGGTTCTCCAGCTTTCTCCTGATTCTCTCATGAATGCATACGGCTAAAAAAAGAACAGGCCTTGTATCCTTCCCCTCTTCTCCCTCAGAGGGATAGGCTGAGGAATTTACAAGGAGGACTGTAAGGAACAAGAGCCTAATATTAGCACAAGAAAGGGCTGCTTGGCTTGTGGATGCTCAGTTTTACAAAACAACATTTCATAACACAGACATGATTCTCTTCTGGGGCATGGAAAAGATGGGCAATCAATATTTTTGGGAATGAAAACCAGGAGTGAGTCCTGAGTATTTAAGGAGGGAGAAAAGTCTGAAGGAAAGGAGAAGCAGTGGAAAGGGTTGTGTGTGAACAGACCCTGAGCGAGAGTTTCAGCTGGCATGGCTCTGTTCGGGCTGCAAGCTACGAAAAAGGAAGAGGACACGGTGATCATGTATGACTGTGCAACCATGACCATATGTGTGTTAGCTCCTCTACACTCTGGGCTCTGCACATTCACCCTCAGCCAGCTCAGGACTTGATCTCCCACCATGCCATGCGCTGAATCACTTTTCTAAGCAACTGAAGGTATAACCGGGGACAAAAGTTCATGTAAGCATCCAAGGAGAATTATGAAATCTTTGTGCTCCCATTTTTCACTGGGCTCCCAGTTCAAGTAACAGGAAACTAATTCTCTAGCACATTCTAAGCCAATAGGGTTCTGACTACTGGCACAATCATTCACTCCTCTGAGTTCAGCAGGACCAAGATTAAGTCCCCTGCAATGGACTCTAATTTTGCTCCTGTCTGGGGATGATCTATGGTTCTGCTAAATAACAACAACAAAAAAATACTTTCCAAATGCAAAGAAATTAACCAACAAAAAAAACCCTTTGCATTGTAGCCCAATCATAAATACATCTAGGAGAAAGAAGACAGGAAAACTGTCCTACATTCCCTGCTTTAATAGGTATCAGCGAACTATGACACATAGCAGGAGTGACATTGTTGCTCAGAGTGACACCAGACTTTCCTCTTAATGGAAGACAGATAGTTCCTTCATGGAAATGTTCTGAGTCTAAGAAGAAGATCATGCAAAAATTCTATTAGCGTTCCTGGTTACTTTGAAAGTCACAGTTGAAAGCAATAGTTTGGAAAATGATAAAATATGAGACCCAGTTAGTGTTTTGGGTGAAGTGTGCAGCAAAGCCAGGAAGACAGCTTCTCCCCAAAGTCTTGTACACAATCTTAGACATGAAGGATGCTTGGGAATAAATGGGTAGAAGTAACAAGAATGGGAAGAGGGGCTGGGAAATTGATGCCTACAACATCAACAGACTGTTTGTTTACCAACAGTCACACCCCTCGGGATGAAACTCTGATTTACTGTGTGCCAATTTCCATATCTATTTCCACCATTGTCAGTTCCGTGCTACTCTCAAAACACCTGATCCTGGACTGGGAAGGGGTTGCAGCGTCAGAGGTACTCCTGAAAGATCATCGTCTCCAGTATCCTGAGCACAGACCTTCATCAGCTAGGGCTAGTGTTCAACAATAAAATTATTTTTTCATTTTTTTTTATTCAGTTAGTCCTTTATTTTGTTTGTAGCAAAAGCTTCTGTGACTCTGTGTGTGTGTGTGTGTGTGTGTGTGTGTGTGTGCGCGCACTTGTGGATTTGGATACACACGGGGCACATACTAGCACTTGGGCTAGGCAGTTGGTTAACTGGAGCCAACACTAAATGGGAAGATTGGATTGACTGTCCTAGAGGCAGGCAGAAGTCTGTTAGACATTGTTACAGGTAGGACCTGGGAAGAAACCTTGTTCCTATCAGTGGGCAGGGGTGTGACCAAATGGATACACTATGGAAAGCCATGCCTTGTAAAGTGTGATTGAAAACAGCTGGGAGAGGAGACTAGGTCTCACTCTGCCAGACGATGTGCAAACTCTCTTTGAGCAGGTCTATGCCTCTGGGTCTCCATGGTCCTCCTTGTGCTGAAATACTCTAAGTGGATTATTACTATTAGCACATAAATACCAATGACAATGGAAATGATGAAGGACCTACATTTGGGACTGAAGAGATGGCTTGCATGTAAAAAGTTTGGGTCACAAATGTGAGGTTCAGATTTTGGACCTCGAGAAAATAGAAAACTGGGCATGGCGGTGTCATGAACGACTGTGATTCTGGTAATGGTGAGGTGGGAGGCAAAGACTTCTCTGGAAGCTCATCAGCCAGCTAGGCTTGCCTATTGGGCAAAACTCTAGGACAACGGAGACCTTATTGAAAGCAAATGGTGGGAAATTGCTAAAGAACAATACCTGAAGTTGTCTTGTGACCACATATATACCCCAACACGTACATACACACACACACACACACACACACACACGCCAGCATCTGATTGATTCTCATGCCAGTTTCTTCAGTAAGCATATTATCAATCCACTCAAAAGTCCAGACCCTCATCTCACACATTAAAAAATAAGACTGGACAGCACAACCAAAGTGATTACTGCTAAGTAAGACCGCCACAGTTTGAATTCAGATCGGCCTTTCTTTCTAGCCCATTCTTTCTTCCTAACTTTCCCAAGGATGTGACTTGAAGCATGCTACGGAAAGAACTGTGCAGGAATAGCAGCCATGGGTAGCTGAAGGGGCTTCCTCTAGCACATCAAGGTCCAGAAGGCCAAGAGAGGGCTCAATGAGCTTCTTCCGCAGGACAAAGCTGGAAGCATGACTTAGCATCCTGACCTCCACTTTAGAGCACCCAGCCTCCCCTTCAAGGAAGAAACTGGTGTCCTGCTGCTCTGAATACTTGAACAGCCTGCTGTGACTATATTGTGCCAATTTTACCTGTCAAGTCCCTCCTCTTAATTGCTAGCCTCCCACAGTCGGTGGTGCTGGATTTTGTCCTTTCAAACAGCTCAACCTTTCAAGAGACACAGGATCAAGAGGTCCAAAGCATCCCCCTTCACTCTCTCTGAAAATTCCCTCCTTTTATGACTTGTCTCGGGCTGATGAGCCACTTGTCCTCAGTACCAATGACGAGCATTGTTGGGAGCACAGCTGTTTAGAGTTATTTCAATACTAGCCTTGAAAAAGCAAGAGATGGGTGGTATAAGGCATTTGCCAATGCAAGCCCAAACCAAACTTCACACTCTCCATGGTAGAGCTCAAACTTTCACCCGCCGCTCGCAGCCCTGGAGCTCCAGTGCACAAATGAGCACCCCGAAGCTTAACTTTCCATTTGGGCTGGATTTTGTGTAATCCTTTCAATTTTTCCTCTATTGGCCGTAGGATTTTTCTAAGGAAACTGACCAAGTACCTTCCAGTCATCAGTGCATAGTTACTAAAACCCACAGAATATTTTGACCCAGAAGACATTTTGTGAGCAACACTGTAGAATCCCAAATTGCATCTTTCCATGAAAATAAAAACTGCAAGCTGGTCTTAGATAGAAAGTAGAACTGTATTTAATTTGAGAATAGTGAAGCCTACTGTTCAAAACCTTTCTCCCCATGGGGCGGAGCAGATGGCTCAGTCTGTAAAGTGCTTGCTTTGTAAGTGTGGGGGCTTGAGTTTAATCCCCATATTCTATGTACAAAAAAAATCTCTAAAGATTGGGGAGGTGGAGACAGGCAGATTCTTGGGACTGACGGACAGCCAGTAGTCTATGTGGCAAGTTCCAGTTTAACGAGAGACCGCAACTCAAGGAAGGCTAGACAGCACCTGGGCAACAACATCTGAGACTATACTCTGGCGTCCACACATATGTGTGCAGATGTATGCCTACATGTGTATGTGACATGTGCATCTGCACACACAGGTATGCAGATATATGCATGCATGTGTATGTATGTACATTCAGATGTACATACATATGTATGCATACACATACGCCATCCTTCCCCCCCACTATAAATATGCTTGTTTTCCGTCTCTATTGTATATAATTATTGTATCATTGGATGTCTCTGGTATATCACCTATACTACATTTTATTTCCTGATAGTGAAAACTGTGTGTGCCCTAGCTATGTGTAATTTTCCTAGGCAGAAGAAATTGCTTCTAAGCATGACACTTTGGGCCTCATGGTGGGGGAACACCAACTCACTTAGATGTCAAAAGAAGCTTCTACTTTTTTTTTAATCCTTCAACCTGAGACCATCTCACTTACCAAAGCATTTGTCCGTAGGTGACAGAAAGCCTGACCAACAGTGACTTAAACAAATACGAGTTTGTATTCAATCACACAAGGGTCTTGAGCTTGTCTGTTATGATTATTGGTGGTGTCTGGGCCAGTAATGTCAATCAAGAATCTCAGGTATGTCACCAGAGCAAGTCAGCACAGCCACACGCATTCAGCACCTAGTCATCTTTCCCTTGACAATGCTAACAACATCCTGTGCCTTTGTGCAATGGCCTAAGTGGACTGATTTCTATTTTCCCACATAAAATAGACAAAAACAGATCAAATAACTACAAGACAGAAATCATAAAGTAATTGAGAAATTAGCTTCATTATTACAAAAACTGAAATCAGAAAGGAAAGCTACAGTGGATGGTTATATGCAATCGATGTAAGAAACGTATAGCTAAAATTGCTTTGAAAGACTTCTCTGTGAACTAGCTTTCATAGTACCAAGGATGCCATACAAGCTTCCAAAAGAGAGAAGCAACCAACAGTCTTACCCAGCTATGATGCCTAGGAACCACAGTAATGACCAGCATGGCTGGATAACTCTAAGGGTAAAGGCAGACATATCTCAATAGTAACAACCAGCTCTCTAATTGGACTTAAGATCCACTCAACAAGAAGGAAACCATGTCTGCTACTAGGAATGTAGAAAACTCCAAAGAATTAGTGAAGTCATGGATCTTAGAGGAGAACCTACAACTGCCTCTTTCCTAGACAAGCATAATCTCTAATTGCATCCTAAACATTGTCCTTATACACACAGATAAGTGTAGTCCTTGCCTCTCAAGGAACGTTATCTTCACAATAGATGGAGACCACTACAGAAAACCACAACTGATCTAAACATAGAGTTTTGTGGAGCTTACTCCCAACTGATAGATCTACAATACCTGCACTGAAGGCTTGGAATTTTGTGAAAGAGGGGAAGAAGGATTATAGCAGCCAGAGGAAGGGGGGCTTGCAGTGAGATTGTGTCTCACGGAAATGTCATAAAGTCTCACCAAATGACCGTTCAACCATGAGTTTTAAAAGGAAGACACCAATAGAAAAGTTCACAGGGCTTCAACAAATATTAAGGGATACTAAGAGCTGGAGAAATAGTCTTTCCCCAGTGTAGAGCACACAAATTAGCAATTGGTTAACACCAAATTCTCAGTCCTGAATGTGTGTGTGTGTGTGTGTGTGTGCGTGTGTGTGCAAGAAACAATAATTTAAGTAAAAGAAGCCATGGATTTGAAAGAGAGTGGGGCAGGGGTGTTTGTGGGAAGGCTTGGGAGGAGGGGAAAAAGAAGAAAATTATTTAATTATATTATAATCTCAAAAAATATTATTTTTAAAGCAATGGATAGCTGTTAAAAAGTGAAATTTTGTAAAGAAAATAAGAATGCAAATTGTCAAGTAACACAATAGACAGCATTTAGAGAAGATATCCAAACAAACCCACACATGCATCTTCCCTGGAAGGATCCTGGGAGAAAGCACTTGAGGTCTCTTAACTAGAACTCTTATTTTTAATTATTCTGTGTTTGAATTTCTTTGAATAAGCATGTATACCTGTCATGTAAAACCAGATTTTCTTAGAATTACAAATGTAGATTATCTCTAGGCAATTGTACAGAGTAAACTTAGACCTGTCATTCGCCAGCAAAGCTCTTGGATGAGACCAAGGCTGTTACTGTGAGATCCTGGTTAGTTCTTGCTTCAATGCTATAAATGAGAAGGACTGATGTCCCATTATCTGGCTTCCTCTTTGGCCTTGTGATCCCACTTCCTGCCTTGATGCCACCTGAGATACAACATGGTGGAGGCCACCTCACTTAACGGTACTACTTAAGGGTATAGTCTCCCAAAGTTTCGGGTAAATATGCTTTTGTTTACGAATTTCCAGCCTTAGGTATTTGCTACAGCAACAGAAAACATACCAACACACTTCTGTGTGAACCTTAGTGTATGAAAGAAAAGAATTACTAATAGAAATGCTAACTACAGACATCTAGATGATGGGGAAATGAACACAATAAACTCACGGCACCCGGTCACTGTTCTGCAGCTCAGAGGTGCCCCTGTGCATGTGTGAGCGAGCAGAGTAGCCTCTGCCTGAAGCGATGCTTTCTCAAACTGAAGCTGAGTGACCACCTTCAGTCCTCTTTATTTTTAGAGTGGGCCCAGAGAGCCATGGCCAGTTTTCTCTGAACAGAAAAGCAAAGTCTAGCTGGGATACAGTTCTGTTTGAATTCCGTGTAGTTAACACAGCTTCTTAAATTTAAATATTTCATCAGGTAGAGCTGTACTTATACCCACAAAGCAATTCAGAATACCATCCAGTTATTTTGGAAAAAAATATTGATCCATGATCAATTGGAAGCATCCAATTAACGTCTTTTCACTAGGCAGAGGAGCCATTAAACAGCTATTACTCTCATCTCCCCTCATTTTCCTTTTTTTTCTTTAAAAAAATCTACTTTTAATTTAATGAAAGCACATGGTGCATAAATAGAACAGCAGCCATTCATTCGGGGGGGGAGGTACTATATCCTGGTGGCCAAACGACAATCGTGTGTCTAGAGAGATATCTAAGTTCACTATTTAAGGGATGGACACCTGGACGTGTCACAGAACCATTTCTATTCGGAATACCTTGGAACATGCAAATAATTGTGACCCAGACTTGATTATCCTTTGGTGCCCTGCTCCTCCGGATGCCTCCGCGGAACACAGCTGCCGTACAGTCCCTCTTGCGCACATGCATGCGGTTATTTTGACCATTACAGTTGTTAACCTGCACGTCGGTGTTCCAGGGCTCAAACACAAAACACAAATCCTTTAGCAATAGGAAACTTGCCATGATAAGGGATTTCTATCCTTAATGGAAAGGAAACAAACCTAAACTGACAGTCAAAGATAGCCCATGAGGTGCACATGTTAGAACAGCCCAGCAATGGGGAGAGGCAGATTTATCTCTGTGAGTTTGAGGCTAGCTAGTGCTACATTGTGACACCTTGTCTCAGAAAGAAAAAAAAAAAACCACCTGTGTTTATCATTTATACTGCAAACATTCATTACATAAGAGCAGAAATTCTAGCAGAGCAGATGAGTACCCTAAAGTCACACTTTCTGTCTGTAATTACAGCAACCATCAGGACTGCAGCTGCAGCTGCTGCTGCGTTGAACCCAGCGGCGCCCGAGAGGCTTTATGTGCTATGCCGCTGCAATAGATGTCTGTAAGACAGCAACCATCCTCATCCGCGCTGCGGAGTCAGGAAAGCCACATCGTGGAGAAGTGGAGTGATTCTCCCACAGCCGCACAGGAGGAGAAGAGTAACGAAAAGATACAAGTTCATCATTATACTATAAACACATTTTTAATTGGGTCCTATTGGAGGGTCCTTCTGAACAAATACTTTTAAAACTGTTAAGGAAAAAATAGCTACCATTCGGCACCTGTTTTCTTTAAGAAGGTCGATGAAAAGGTAGGAAGGATAGTCTCTTTACAAAAGTGTTCGGTTAAGAATATAAAAGCAATGGAAAAATTGAAAATTATCCTATTGTAATCAGGGATTTATGGAATCAAAAAGTCTATGTTGAAACCCCAATTCCTGGGGTGTCTATCTTTGGAGATGGGGCCACCAAAGAAGTCATTAATATTAGATAAAGTCATGGATGGGGCCCTGACCAAGTATGTTTAGTATTATTCAAAAAAGGAAGAGCAGCGAACTCTCTTTTGCTATTGCTCTTTGAACGCATTCAGAGAGCACATGAGGAGAGGGAGTCACAGAGGAGACCCTGGAATAAGGCCCCCACTGCCAGCACCTTGAACGGGGAATCCCTGTTGCCAAAACTGTAAGGTATACGTTCTGGTGTAGCCAACCTATGATGTTCTTGTAGCAGCTTTGGCTGACTAAGACGCAAGCTCCAACAAACTAATTGTCTTCATTGATGGCAGATTACGAAAAGAGAAATAAGGAGATACTATGTGCCTCAAGAGGGAGAACAGTGCACAATACTGAGATAGTCTTTGCAAACAGAGGTCAGATGAATCTGGACAAACTTTTAGGTATAGCTGTTAATTTGCAAAGCATACAGGCAAGAGATATAATGTATAATGATGGACTCAGGAAAGACCTGAGAGACTCTGAAGAGGAAAACGTGTTTACTAGGTAGAGATGGGAGGGGGAGAGAGAGCAAGAAGGACTCATAGATAAAAAAAAAATTTGAAGGACATAGTAATTACAGTGTGTGGATTTTTAATGCCTAGATATGAGAAAAGGAAAATTCAGAAGAATACATGGAATAATTAGAAATCTATTGAATTATTGTTACTTTGTGTGTAGTAAAAAGTTGTAAAGTCTTTTGCATTGGATAATATTGAGAGATGAACATCAAATTATTTATGCTAAACAACCCACAAGATGTTGTGCCTGGAAGAGTGTGAGGATGGGTGTGCAGGGGGCAGCGGCCACGAGCTGATACTGCTGGAGAAACAGTCTCATTACATCATCCTGTGCTTATGCATATTTGAAGGTTACTATCATTAAATGATTTTAACATTATGAGCATTTCACATGATAAATGGGCCCAAGTGTGTTGAGTATGTATAAAGAGACAGAATTCAGAATAGTTTTGACTTAACATATGTGAAAAACTTTCATGTTCTGGGTGTAGCGGTGATGCCTCTAACCCCAGCATTTGGGAAGCAAAGGCAGGTGGAACTCTGGAGGTTCAAGGACAGCCTGGTCTATGTAGTGAATTCTAGGACAGTCAGGGCTGCATAGTGATATCCTGTTTTAGGAAGGAGGAAGAGGAGGAGGAGGAGCAGGAAGATGAAGAGAAAGGAAGAGGATAAAGAGGAAGGGGTGGAAAAGAAGAAGAGGAGGAGAAGGAGGAAGAGGAGGAAGAGAAAAAGAAAAAAAATTTTTAAATAGTCCTAATGAAAATATGGGAAAGTAGCACCTCCTAGAGTTAGCTAGCCTCAATCTGTCCTGCTACTTTTCGGCCATAGTACTTCCAAAAAAAAAATTCTCTTCAACAAACATTTTCTTTCTTAATAATCTTTCATTGATTTTTCTAAAGGCCCATTTTGTTCTGCCTCATTATGAGAAAATGGCTTTTTCTCATTATGCTTTAATGAGATGAAAGATCACCGTAGCCTACAGGGTTATACACACTTATGCGAAGGTCATTAGTTCCTATGTAACAAGGGAAAACTCTACCATCTTTCAAAAATGTCTTGCTATTGATTAAATCCAAGCAATAAAATACATCAAATTACTTAAGATTTTAATATATTGGTTTTAGTTTCTGAGTACTAAGGATAAAGGCAGTTCATATACATCATTTTGCTGTCTACCTCAGCACTGCAGAAGGGAGAACAAACATGCACCATGAGATTCTCTAAGGGAAAGACAGTGACCTTTTCTAAGAATTCCAAATCCTGAACACATGCAAGCCTTGCTTTGAAGTATAAGCCGTCAAGAGACATCTTATTTGTTTATGAGAACCAAAAACAGTTGAGAGAAGAGAGAGAGGAAGAGAGGCTGGATAGATGACCCGGTGGGTAAGACCACTGCTGCCAAGTAAGAGGATAGAGTTCAAATCCCCAAAGTGGGACATGGTCATATGTTCCAGTGAGGGTCTAGGAGGAAGTGAACAGAGCTGGGTGTTGAAGTGAAAGGCATTCATGGGCTGGGTGTGTAACAGTGACAGAGCACTTGTCTAGCATCCCCAAGGTTCCAAGTTTGATCCCAGCGCCACCATGAAAATGAAGGAAGAAACAAAAATGTTCTCATTCATATAAGATATGAAGGGTAATTGGCAAAAATGAGGGCAAAACAGGAGAGAGGTACAATAATTCAACAGCATTTGAACATATGTTTGTCCTGGAATTGGAATGGAGAGAAACTATCGTATGGGAAATTTGATAGCTTACATCTTATAAGGCCCAATGGGATGACAGGCAGAACAGCTGTGGGCTGGTGTTCTACTTCAGTTTGTAGAAATCTCTCACACATATATTTAAAAGCTGTATTTTGGACACCCCTTATGGTGCTCAAATACACCAAATAAGGGTCCCAACAGTCGCCAGGCAGTGGTGGCACACACCTTTAATCCCAGCACTCGAGAGGCACAGGCAAGTGAATCTCTATGAGTCTGAGGCCAGCCTGGTCTACAGAGTGAGTTCCATGACAAAACCAAAAAACAAAAATGACAACAACAATTAAAAAAAAAAAACAACAACCAAGACCCAAGCAGAGGAGCACAGGTGACAAACGTGTGACAAACCATGGATATATATGCTCCATCTCAAGATCTGTTTGGGGAAAGTTACTATTTGCGTGATGCTCCAGGCCATTCATTCACTTAGGGTTCCTAGTCTACATTTTTAATTTTCTCATACTTATTTATAGTCCATAAACCATTTACTTTAGAATTATATTACTATTTACTTCCATCTTTACTATTTCTGCATATACTGTACTAAAACTACATCTATTAAGAAAACTCAAGATATATATTTTTTTCAACAAGGCTGAAAAACCACTTCACTGAAATGGTAAGCTACAAATTACCCCATGGTAAAATTACTCTTGGATCCCGCGTTTCAGAAGAAAACAACAGAACCGTTCTGGAAAGCCTGCTGGAGGAACAGGGAGACTTCAGTCTCTCTGTGTGGCACCCTGCTGCTTGCTAACAGTATAATCTGTCCCTGGGGTGTGCTAGCTGACCTGTGTCTCTGCAGCCCAGGAGCCCAGCCTCCACTCATTTCAATGATGGCTCTGGGGCTGGCTGTGCACACCAGCATCCTTCCCATTCCGGAGAACGGAAAGTGATGCCCGAGGGGCCCATTGAGTATCCAGACCTTATGGTGTTTTGGCTTCCTTTGCACAGATGGGTTGGGGACGCATGCTTTAACAGATGCACACTGAAGTATGCAAAAAATATTTTGCAGTCTAATGTTTTCATCTTTTCCGGATCGTAGCAGATACAAGAGGGTATGAACATTGGAAATGAGTGTCTCAGCTCACTTCTGTTATTGTACAATGGAGGAAGGGTGCCATTCTTTCCTTTTGATATCAATGACTAGGACACTCAGACTGTGGAACAATGAACAACTCAGTGACCTAAATTAGAGGTTAATGGATATAATTCTATGTCTCCTGGAATGTTCTCTTTCTTTTCTAATGCATTTTAATCAGTGTATGAGGACCCTTTTTCTTTCTTAAAATAGAAACATATTTATTGATTACATCCTAAGTACCACATCTCTCTCTCTCTTTCTCTCTCTCTCTCTCTCTCTCTCTCTGTGTGTGTGTGTGTGTGTGTAGCTGTGGCTTCCTTTGCACTTAATGTCTGGCAGGAGTGACAGGCAGTACACAAATAAACAACACATATAAAAGTGTAATTATGGTACAAGGGAGCCATGTAGGAAGCACAGACAATAATGCCACCTCTTGAGAGATGGTAAATAGGAGAGAATCCTTTGAGGGAATAACTAAGTCCTGAAAGATGGAGCCAGAGATAGACATTGAAGAGGAAAAGCTAGACAGGAAGAATCCAGGGGAGACACTTTGGAGAAGGCCAAGAACTTGGCATAGTGAGGAAATAAAAGAAAGCTATTGTACCTGTAGTGTGCCAGGAGAAAAGGCCCTAGGAGGACCTTCAGGCCATACTAGGTGGGTCTCAGAAAGAATTTGTCTATGTACAATTATAAAATTTCATAATCAAGAGAATAACTGATATTTTGAGGTCTTTTACTGTGTGCCAGTACCTGAGTAAAACATTCCACATCCATCAACTCAAATAATTGTCTTAGCATTCCTGCACTATACAATGCTATCGTCATTTATACTGGAGAAACTGGGACCTATATCATGACAACCTCTCTAACGTCATGCAGAAAGCAAGTGAGAATCAAGGAATTGGACCCTAGACCATCTGGCTGGAGTTCTTAGCCAAACCCAGAGACACTATTATTCTCTTGAACTTCGTTTGTAGCATAAAGTATTCAAAGGCAAGCAGAGCTGCCTCAGGCTGAGAGCCCTGGGGACCCGGGCTCCTTCTGGTCCCTTGCAGTTGCACCATCAAATGTGGCAGATGTTGGGATGAGGCCCAAATGTCTAGCAAAAGCAGTGGTTTGTGAAGAGCTGATTAGAAGAGATGTCTTGACTTTAGTTCAGGAAAAGGCCAGAACAAAGATGTAGGAAGGTGTCAGAGCTCCTCAAGTAAAATGAGGAAGACACTGTATCTGGTTTCTGTCTGCTGATGTGTCTGTGTTCGCCGGAAAGACTGCTGCCCAAATATCAGAGGGGAGTGATAAGAGCCGGAGAATGTGGAACTCGCCTCACAATAAGCAGATTCTTTCGGTGATCATTATAATATCTATTTTCTAATGCTACAGATTGAAGAAAACACTGCAGATAAGACAACAAATTAATTTTCTAAACACTAGGAGAATGTCTGTGGTGCATTACACCCGTTTGCGCTCTATGCACTGTCATACAGTTTGTGAACCAGGCAAGGGGCTGGAGATTTAAACACATAAAGACACACAGACAGAGACACAGGTCATCCTTGCACAGGAAACAGGAATGCCCCCCTTATTGTGTCCAGGGACAGCTTATATAGGGATCCTTAACTCATAGCCACTTCCCAGCCAAACGCACCAGAAACCACTCCCCTGCCATCAGGAACTCCTGAGGGGCTCATGCTCAGAGCAGCTGCAAGCCTTACAAGTTGTTTACCAGAAATTCAGGATCTGGGGGTTCACAGCTCCCAAAAAATGTCTACTGTGATATGGCTTCAGGGCGTTGCTTGAGATATACATATACACCCAGTCTCTACCCACTGTCCCTCCTGCACCATTATCAAAATGATTCAGCCAGAACCCCTCTGTCCATCTTTTAGTCATCTAACGTTGCTGCTTCTCCATTCTTGATATGGACCATAGCTGTGTGCCCTGACGATCCATCTAAGTGCTGTGGCCCAGGCCACGGTGCTAGGGTGCTGGTGTGGCTTCCCGTCACTTGAACCTTTCTCTAGCCTTGCTCCAGGATGCCCAGGACTCACTTTGCTGCAAAAGCTGTCTTTCTAGCTGTACTTCTTCCCTCCTCCAGTGGTCCTTCACTGCACAAGGCCCCTGTCTCCAGGTCCTTGTCTCCCTCTCTAACCTCCTATTATTCCTTAGGCAATAGCCCAGTATTTATAACATCTGTCCCTAAACCGTTGTAGGTGTTCATTGCCTGTCTTCCTATGCTGTTTTCCCCTGAAGTGTTGAACTCTGTTCTTGGCTTCAATTTTTTAAATTTTGTCTTTATTATTTTAAGTTATATGCAGGCTTTTAGGGCCCTGTGTGTGGCTATGAGCATGTGGTGCAGGTGCCTGTGAAGGCCAGAGTGGCTGGAGCTCCCTGAAGCTGGAGTTAGAGTTAGTACTGAACTATTTGTCATGGGTTCTGGCAGTGGAACTCGGGTCCTCTGCAGGAGCAGCGTATACTCTTAAACACTGAGCTATCACTAACCCAGGCTCCTCAGCCTTCCTAATGCCGCAACCCTTTGCTGTGGGGACCTCATGCTGTGGTGACCCCCAACCATAAAGCTATTTGTATTGCTACTTCATAACCGTAATTTTGCTACTGTTATGAATTACAATGTAAATATCCGTGTCTTCCAATGTTCTTAGGTGACCCCTATGAAAGGGTCATTTGGCACCCATCTCTAGAGTTGTGACCCACAGGGTGAGGACCACTTCTCTAGGCCACTACTTTTGTGTTTTAACATGAAGTTTAAGTTCTATTTTCCCCATGAAACTCTTTTACCATTCTTTGGTAGACAGAACATCAAAGCCCCTATAGATGTTTATGTGCTGATTTACCAGGTAACTATCTTAACTTGGTGATGACATTCTTGACTCAACTCCTCCAACTGAACCAGTGGCTCCCAGGTAAAGGCCAGCAGATATATGCATAGAGGTCAAGGAGAGAGAGAATAAAATTAAACATGGTTGACCCAGGCTAATGGCTTTAATGAGAAGGCATTAGGCAGTCTACAGGATTTGGAAAAGAGGAGGATGGGGCTACTCAACAACACAGAGAAGGAAAGGAACACTCCATCCTGCAATCTCTAAATTCCACAACTAGAAAATAAGTTTGTATGAAGACACTGAGTTTGTGGTAATTTGTTAGTTAAAATTATATGCATTCCCTGATTCTCTTTTCCATCACAAGGAAAACTTGGCTTCTTTGTTTTTAAGCTTTTACTTAACTCTATACACTAAATAATTTATATATACACCTCTTTTAATGAAAATAAAAACCTTAAGAGAAGCTACCACATCTCATGCTTATTTATGTATGAGCATAGGACCAGAATATAACTACATATTTATTAATTTATTCATTAACTTGTTCAGTCCTCTGTCATTCAAATATTTATTATTGATTGAGTGCTTAATATGCACGAGTCTAGATACTGCTAGGTTCCATTACTGCATTAAATAGCAAAACTAAAAAGATTTTTGGCTTCAAGGAGCTTATACTTTGCTGGAGGAAACACTGATTAAGAGCTACAAAGATAATTTGAGTTGACTGAGAAATGTATAAAAATAGATAAGGGACTCAGAGCAGGAAGAGTGTCCAGGAAGAGAGAAGGGCATGCGCATAGGATCTGTGCAGATGGAGCACATTGTGTTTGAGGAACTGTACTAGACTAGACAGTGGCTGGAGTGCTGTGGAGATGAGGTGGAAAAGCAAGCCAGTGCTATGTCCTACAGTGTCTCCTAGCCTGCGCTCTGACAGTGTGGAATATGTCAAGCACGGAGCGTGTTAAGTAGACTGTAATTAAGAAATGGCTGCTTCTTGATGTATGAACAGTGGCTTGGAGAAAGAGGTAGGTGTGGGTAAGAGTGAAGATGTTGCAAGGTAGGGAGAGAGGTAAGGATGGACAGGAAGTGGACAAACTGGGGGCTGTTTTGGAGGTTACAGCAATGATATTTAAGACTGTTCAGGTGGTAGTTAAAGTGGGTAAGGGAGGCGTCTCAGGAGACTTTGTGGGAGAAAGGAATACTGCATTCTCCTACAATGTGTGGTGGAAATCACCTGACAGGTTTAAGCAACTATAGAAACTGAGTGGAAAAGGCAAGATTTTCTCAGAGTCCCGACCCCAGCCCCAGAGGCATGAGATGGCATAATGTTATCTGCATGAAGGAGGCGATTAGGTGGCATTAGAGATTTAATTCAAGGCAGGATGTTTTGTTGAATACCTATTTTCCCCTTACCCAATCCAATGAGATCTAGTTTATCCACAGAGGAAAACATGTGCTCCCGGAGGTCGAAGTATGTTGGAGGACAATATAATTTCCTATAATGTTCTCATACATGGAGATTGAGCTTACTGAAGCTAAAACATAGTTCCATGAAAAATACATAGCATCTTATTCGGGGATGGTGGAACAACAGAGAGGCCAGACATTGCTGAGACTTGACTCTGCAGGGAAGATACCTGGGTCTGAATATAAGAAGTGAGTCAGAGTTTAAAACGAAAAGATATGGAGGATATCGAGAAACAGAAGAAAGAGACACAGCTGTGCAGTGCTGGATGTTACAGAAGGAACTTGTTCTGTTGAGGTGTGGTAGTCCAAATTAGCACACACTGAACACACAAGTTAGAACCAAACCAGAAAGAATGGGTTCAGCAAAGCAGTGTTGGCAAACTGCATGGATAATGGGGATCTGAGGAAGAAAGGTGCTGAGCAGGAGAGAGGAGAGTCAGGTAGTATTAACTGAGAGAGAAAATACTAGATTATTTGTGTGGGGAAATGAAACAAAAGGAGGCATGTAAATGAAGGGAGGCGAGAGACTGAGGGATATTTTTCAGAAGGATTCTTGGGGAATCTGATGGGCTTGTCTATAAAGAAAATGGAAAGAGGAACACATGACGTGAATCCAGGGCTTTAACTTAAAAGCAATCCACAAGTCTTTCATATAAAAATTGCTTATAGGAAAAGGGAACCAAAGCTGTTTCAGATATGAATGATGAACCAAGTGTGTGGATTCTAGAAGGGAATATAGAAGGTTGGCCTCATTGAAGAAGCTTGAGCATTTATAAATCGGTAAAAATAAATTAATAAATAAAAAGTAAATGGCTGCTTGACAAGAGGTGGGGTCATTTTACTCAATCCTTAAATATGAGATGACCGTGTAACTTTCTTTGACCAACGCATTATATTCAGTGTGAATTTCAAACCTTAGCCCTGAATAGCCTTGAAGCTTGAAACATGCCCGAGTCCACCTCACTGGATGATAAGAGGGAAATGACTCAATTACCCTCGTTTTTCTAGTCAACAGATAACTAACCATTAGAAAGAGAGCCAATTTATTAATTGGGAAAAATGACTATCAGTACATCAAGGAGCAATTAAGACCAGCAGACATTCAACCCAGGCAGATTGCTAACCCTCAGAATTATGTTATATATGCACAATGTGGCTTCAAGGCATTACATTTTAAGAGGGTTTGTTCTGCAGTGAAGGTTAGCTGATAACATCATATCCAAGAGAGACTATCGAGGAAGAGAAGAATCAGAGCGTGTTAACAAAGTAAACTGAACAGCTCAAGGAAGTATTAGTCTATTTAGTAGATAAAGCTTTACTAAATGCAACAATTCAATAACTTGCTATATATCGAAAGCACACAGTTTGGTGGCCCAAATGTTAGTGCTTTCCCAAAAGGTGCATTCATTCATAACTAGGATGAGAAGGAGCCAAATGAGAGAATTATTATCCATAAGAAGTAGTTTGGAAGATGCCATCGTTGTGAATTACATAAGCAGCAGCATCAATTAGTGGTAGGTATATCAGTATCTCATCTCCTGCTATCAGCCATGGTGGAAGAATCAGCCAAGAGTAAGGGACTACCAACATACTTATGCCACTGACTCACAGTGGAAAATTCAATGCGCCCATCATAAGGTTTGGACTCTATGGGTCTGTGAATGTCTTCCTAGAGGTTCTTTCCCCTTCATGAGCACCAAACATTAGAACTTGCTCTACTAAGACATCCATTAAGAAGTTCTACTGCCTAATTGTAGTTTTAGTCGGGTTTTTTCAACACGTTCCTATTTTCCAAAGAAGTCAGTTGGTTAGACTCTAACACTTAAAGGTCTCTCCCATCCTATCTTGTCTTAATTTATTTTAGCAGCTGCAAGAAGTACAACACGCTCATTAAAATGAACCGTCTGTGTGTCTCAGTGCCAGGCTTACCAGCGAGACTAGTGTCCCAGAAAAGTCCCCGGGGGAAAGCAATGACCTGATAAAACCTTAAAAATGAAAAGATAACCAAACTTAAAAAGAATAGCCCTGCCAGTGGGGGAAAAACATAGCCAATTGGAATTGAAAGCAACCATTGAGGACTCAGTTTATTCAAAGGGTCCACAGTAGAGATAATTCTTTCCTTGGGAGAAGGAGAGCAAGAGAGCTCAGAACATGCAGTGGCCTCACATAGCTTCTAGAGCCCTCAAGGTCTTCTGGAGAAGGAACTTTCAAGTGGAAGGTGACTGTTGCCTTGAGGAAACAAGCAGCCCTGAGTGGCCAGCAACTGTTCCTTGGGAGATGTGATTTAGCATGTGGGCCCTTGGTAGAGCCATGCGTAGTTCAAATAATAAAAACCCAGAGACAGAGATTGGGGTTCAAGCTGAAGATCAGAAAAGCAAAGCAGCCAGGCACTAGCTCTTACCTCCACCTCAGACTGACAATGAGCCATCCTGCCTCCACGAATCCTCAGACTGAGACTGAGACCCTGCGCTCCCGACTCTTCCTGTCTTATATTCCTGTCTAGTGCTGGGATTAAAGGCATGCGCCACCACCACCCAGACTCTATGGCTAACTAATGTGGCTGCAGGGATTAAAGGTGTGTGTCACCACTGCCAGGCCTGTAATGGCTGACTGGTGTGGCTAGCTTTGCCCTCTGATCTTCAGGCCAGCTTTATTTATTAAAACATAAATGAAATATTACTGTAGACATGAGTTTCCCTGGATCCATCAATTCAGAAAAATCAAAGGCACTTTTGTTAGTGCCTTTGTGTACTTTATTGGAATAGAATGAACTAAGCATTCCTGGGTGATTTGAAGACAGGAACTTCAATATGATTCAGATGGAGGAAGCCAGGCTCAAGCTGAGCCCATAGGGTCCTATAGGTTGTCTAGAGGACAGAGCAAACAGAAAGGCCATGATGCATGATTATCACAGGTCGAGTCTCTTTCCAGACAGTCTGCAGAAGACCTAAAGGATTCCTGATTACCTGTGACTAAAGTGTCTACCATCACTTGCCTTTGTATCATTGTGCAAGTTACTACATAGTTATTTTAGTATTGTCTCTGTGAAATGACAGGGCTATTGTCAACCTCTCAGAACTATTGGGGAATTCAGTGGTTAAATGTGGCTAACAGATCCTACCCTATGCTTTGATCAAAGAAATTATTTCCTCAAAGAAATCGTAATTTCTTTCCCTCGTATCTCATTTCTTTATATTCATGAATAATTATACCAAACTACTTAAACTTCACGTGCCAAGGTCTGAGGAGACTTCGCGGAACCAGCAAAACAGCATCGTCTAGTAGGAAGTGTAAATTCCAAGTGATTGCCATTTATCCATCTAGCAAACATTTATTGAACATTTCCTCTACGGAAAACACCATGATGAGATGAAATTATTGATACTGGAAATTAAGAAGACACATATATACAACCATAAACATAGGAAAAACAGAAAAGAAAATAGGGATATAAGGATGTCTTAGTTTTCTGCTTTTAATACAACTCACATGGATAAGCATACAATTCAGTTATTGGGATCTGGTCACTGTGTTTCTGAGCTTTCTATGAATATTCAGCACATGGGAATATAAGCAAGATTCTATCTCTATCTGTTCCTTCCTCCCTCCTTCCCTCCTTCCCTCCCTCCCTCCCTTCTTCCCTCCCTTCCTTTCTTCCTTCGTCCCTTCCTTCCTCCCTCCCTCCCTTCCTTCCTATCTCCCTCTCTTCCTTCCTCCCTCCCTTCCTCGCTCACTCTCTCCCTTCCTTCCTTCCTTCCTTCCTTCCTTCCTTCCTTCCTTCCTTCCTATCTTCCTCCCTCCCTTCCTATCTCCCTCCCTCCCTCCCTTCCTTCCTTTCTATCTCCCTTCCTTCTTTCCTCCCTTCCTTCCTTTCTAGCTTCCTTCCTTCCTTCCTTCCTTCCTTCCTTCCTTCCTTCCTTCCTTCCTTCCTTTCTCTCTCTCTTCCTTCCTTCCTTTCTAGCAGAGCTACCTCTACTAGGACTTGTGTGCACCGCACCTTCAGCTGTCTCAGCTGAGCATCCAGAGTGTTTTCTGAGGTCTCCAGAACGTCCTGTCCCTAGTGCAGTCTTGAGAGTGGGAGGGGACTGTGGCTAAGTGTGAAGGAGACAAAGGCATGGTTGGTTATGAGCCTAGAAAATGTCAATTGTTCATCATATAAGCAACTCTAAGTAAAATTAGAAAAGGGATAACTAATTGGCCCTTCCAGAGGCCAGGGTGGGTATGAGTTGTCTGAGATCTGTCTTTTCTGACTATGCTGGAAGGGGGAACATGGTAATTAGATGTGTTATTTCATATATAAATGTTATGGCTGTAATATTCCCGTTATGGGACGATAGTATTATTTGCGTAGTTCCTGCTGAATGAAGAGGGGTATCACTTCTTCAAGTAACAACCTAAATACTTGACTGATAGAATTCACTGGGGTGTCACTTCATTTT